>APFE030451622.1:68905-90640 GCA_000404065.3 Pinus taeda | reverse complement strand
ATTAATTATTTTTTAATTACTAATGAAGAGCATTGTTAATCCATGACTTTAATCAAGATGATTATTAATCTGTATGATTTTATGTATTAGTTAAAAAAGTTATTTTATTAGTGAAAAATGTTATTAAGCCATATGATTTTAATAATTTTTTATCTTATTTAACAACTTATCCTCAAATTTTATTTTGACAATTTTATTATTTAGCAAAAAAAAATTATGTATAATTACTTTCACTCAATTTGGTAATTGTGTGAATTCAAACCAAGTAGGATAGTGTGAGTCATTGAGATAAAGATTGACATTTCAGATTTAAGAATTAACTTTGTGCATATTATGTGCACTTTGAAGAAACCAATTTACACATTGTTTTTTTAAATATCACTATTACTTTTTTAACCTTGAAATTGTCTTTCTAACTTTGAAATTGTCATTTTTTACTTAAAAAAAATAAATGTTATTTTAAAATTTAACTTTTAATTTTTTACTTTGCCATCAACCGTTTGGTCTTTCTTACTTTGAAATTGCCCATTTTTGTTTTTACCTCTAAACGCAATGGAGTGAGATTAGACTGAAAATGGTATCAACTGTTTGGTCTTTGTCACTTTGAAATTGCCAATTTTTTACCTCCAGACGCAATGGATGAGTGACATTACACTGAAAATGGTATCAAGGTGAAGTGGGTGAGCACAAAACTCACGAAGGATGATAGGCGCGGGGCCTATCTATTTGCATCTCATGAAACACCACAAGGAAGCAATTAACAATCTTTTTAAATTTAACTTTTAATCTTTACTTTACTTTTCTTTAAAATTTAAAGGTTAATTATTTTGGTTCGTATTTCTTTTTGATATAACTGTTTGCTTTTTTGGTGGACTGCTCTTTAAATTTACATTATTTTTTTCTTTTTCAAGCTGTCACTAAAAATAACATTTTACTTTCTATTTGGGTAACTTTTTTCTTTTATAAGCGTCTTCTTGAATTCGAGCCCGTTTTGAATTAGATTCGTTTCTTTAATAGACGACGGATTTCACAATAGCAATCTCTCCGTGCCAATATGCCAATATGCGATGATTTTCTTTATTTTCTTGACGACGGAAACAATGGGCATGCCCAAATTGTTCGCTGATAGTGTTTTGATTAGTAACGTCAATGTTGTTTCCTCTGCATCTTTGTTGGGAAAGCGTCACACTGGATATATGATATGATGGTCTTGTGTTCGATCCGTATCTTTGATGGAATATATAAAGATTGTGCATCTTTGAAGGTCGTGTATCTTTGTTGGGAGGGTGTCAGACGGAATATTTGAAGATTGTGAGTTTGATCTAGGCTCAACGCACCTAGAACTTCATAATTCTACATCTAGATTGAGCGTGAGATGAATATTTTTGAAGGGCGTGTGTCTTTGTTTGGAGACCGTCAGACTGAGCATTCGAAGGTAGTGTGTTCGATCTGTATCTCTGATGAAAGAGCGTCAGACTGAGAATACGAAGGTGGTGTGTTCGATCTGTATCTTTGATGAAAGAGCGTCAGACTAAATATCTTTGAAGATTTTTGAAGGTCGTGTGTTCGATCTGTGTATCTTTGTCAGACTGAATAAATGAAGATTGTGTGTTCGATCAACCGTCAACGCACCTAGCACTTCATAACTCTACTTCCAATGACGCTGGAGGTAAGTAGCCATTTCTGTCCATTCGAATTATGTTAATATTCTTGAGTCTTCATCTTCGTTTTAAAGTCTGGTCTATAATTTTTTTCATACAACTCTGGATATTCTTCATGGATAATTCTGTTTGCACATTTGAAGCCGTGCCTCTTTTTCGAGCCTTGTTTTAAAATATGGTTTATAACTTCTTTTACGACTATGGATAAAGTTTATGGATAGTTTTCTTTGTCGGTAGTAGTGTTAGTATCTAATCTTAATAAATAGGAACCAGCGAGCCGAGGTCAATCAAAGAAACCAAGAAAGCTACTCAACACCATTTTACACTCAAAGAGAAAGCCTATAAACAAGAGGGAATACAACGCACGGAGTTCTTACGTAAAGGAGTAGATAAGCAGACACTGAAAAAGCCGTATGCACGAGTGGATAATTTTGTTTGCACATACATTTGAAGCCATGCCTCTTTTTCGAGCCTTGTTTTAAAATATGGTTTATGGATAATTTTCTTTGCATAGTTTATGGATAATTTTCTTTGCATAGTTTATGGATAATTTTTAAAATATGGTTTATAATTTATTTTTACGACTATGGATAAAGTTTATGGTTAATTTTGTTTGCATATTTGAAATGTTGAGTATTCTATTATATATTTGTTCACCTCTTTCCTGGTTTGTCAAATGACGGATTGGAAATGTTTCTTGCGTGGGTGATACACTTTGATGTCTTATTTTTTTAATCGTATTTGAAAATAAATTCAGCTTTTTTTATTTGAATTGGAATTTGGCTCTGATCATATATTTTTGAAAATTTTAATGAACAAATAAATTTAACATTTAAATTGTATATTTAAATATTGAATATGAATATGTGAATTTTTTTATTTTTTTTTCCAAATAAAAGATGAGAATGTTGTGTATTAAACTATAAGTAGATTTTTAGGTGTTCATTTTTTATGTTCACCACTTTTACAACTTTGATATTGAAAATCATGAGTGGCCACACATAATTTTGAAAATAATATTTGATTTAAACTAGAAAACTAAACTAAATTTTATTAATTAAATTATTGTTCTCACAATTACTTATTTATATTGAATTTTTTTTTACACATTATTTGTTATCTTATCATGTATATATTGATATTTGAATTATCACAATAAATAATGAATCAATAAGTATTATAATAAAGAGAATTAAATGATATGCAATTTTACTTGTTTTTTAAATTCTTTAGCAGGTGGAGGTGGAGGTGAAGGTGGTGGTGGTGGTGGATGTGGAGGAGGAGGTGGTGGTGGTGGTGGTGGTGAAGGAGGAGGAGGAGGAAGCGAAGGCGAAGGTAGTTAAGGAGGAGGTGGAGGAGGTTGTGTAGGAGGAGGAAGAGGAGGAGGAGGAGCAGGAAGAGGAGGATGTGGTGTTGTTGGTGATGGAGGTGGTGGAGGAAGAGGCGGAGGTGGAGGTGGTGGAGGAGGAGGAGGTGGAGGTGGAGGAGAAGAATGAGGAGGAGGTAGAGGAGGGGGAGGAGGGGTTTTGTTGAAGGAGGAGGTGGAAGAGGTGTTCGAGGAGGGGGTGGAGGTGGTGGAGTAGGAGGTTGGAGTTTGAGTTGGTGGAGGAGGAGGCAGAGGTGGAGGTGGTGGAGGAGGTGGAGGCGTAGGTGGTAGAGGAGGAGGTAGAAGTGGTGAGGTGGAGGTGGTGAAGAAGGAAGAGGAAGTGGAGGTGGAGTTGGTGGAGGAGCACGAGGTGGAGGTGGAGGTGGAGGTGCAAGTGGTGGTGGAGGAGGATGTGAAGTTGGAGGAGGATGTGGTGGTGGTGGTGGAGGAGGTGGATGTGGAGGTCGAGGTGCAAGTGGTGGTGTAGGAGGATGTGAAGTTGGAGGAGGGGTGGTGGTGGTGGTGGAGGAGGTGGATGTGGAGGTGGAGGTGCAAGTGGTGGTGTAGGAGGATGTGAAGTTGGAGGAGGAGGTGGAGGTGGAGCTGGTGGAGGAGGTAGTGGTGGAGGAGGAGGTGGAGGTGGAGGTGGTGGAGGAGGTAGTGGTGGAGGAGTTGGAGGTGGATGTGGAGGAGGAGGATGAGGCAAAGGTAGGGTGGTGGTGGTGGTGGAGGAGGAGGTGGAGGAGGACGTGGAGGTGGAGGAGGACGTACAGGAGGAGGCGAAGGTTGACGTGGTGGAGGAGGTAGAGACAAAGGAGGAGGAGGGAGCGTAGGAGCAGGAGGAGGTGGTGGAGGTGAAATTAGATGAGGAGGAGGAGGTGGATGAGTTCCTGGAGGTGGAGATGGTGGTGGAATTGGAGGTGATGGAGGTATAGGTGGAGGGTGGAGGAGGAGGAGGATGAGAAGGGTATGGAGGAGGAAGAGGAGGTGGATGTGGAGGTGTAGGTGGAAATGGAGCTGGAGGATGAGTGGAAAAGGAGGTGGAGGTGGAGGCGGAGTGTGAGGTGGAGGAGGAGGTGAAGATGGAGGTGGAGGTTTAGGTGGCAAAGGAGGAGGAGGAATCGGAGGAGGTGCTAGAGGAGGTGGAGGTGGAGGTGGAGGAGGTGAAGGAGTAGGAGGAGGAGGAGGGGGTCGAGGAGGTGGAGGTGGAGTTGGAGGTGGTGGTGGATGGGGAGGCAAAGGTGGCGAAGGTGGAGGAGGAGGAGGAGGCAAAGCTGGAGGAGGAGGAGGAGGACGTGTTGGTGGTTGTGGATGAGTAGGAGGAGGAGTAAGATGAGGAGGTGATGGAGGAGGCGGAGGTGGAGGAGGAGGTGGAGGCAGAGGCATATATGGCTTTGTTTATTCTTTGGGTATTTACAATATTTTCCATAATTATCATTAATTTTTTATATAGCTAATTGTTTAAGAAAAATAAATTAATTTCCAATTCACTTTCTCTCATGACCTGAGCTGCTTCGTTTTTTAGGGAATCCACAATTTATCTTGTATTTTGTTTCAAATTTTTTTTTAGGAAAGATAAATATGTTCTATTATCATTTTTGATGTTGAAATCCTTTGATGATACTTATATTGTAACAAGTTATACTAAGTAATGAACATTTTTCTTTGTGGACTATATCTTTGAACTAAAAAATTGTGGCTTTATAATGAGTTGGGTTAATTGATTTTTTTATCATATAGCAAATTAACTTTCATTACATATTTCTGTAATTTCAAAAAATTGTGTATTGATCAACAATTATTAGAGTTTTGATTGAAGAAAAAAATACAATAGTTACTATAATAGTTACAGACCAAGGAGTTGACAAAACTTATAGATGGTGATGAAGCATCAAATCCTAACAATGCTTATTTATTTGAAGCGAATTAATTGGATAATCATTTTTCTATGAGAGAATAAATGTATAAGAATAAAAAATAACTTGATGTAAAGATTAAATGAGGGATTCACCAATAAATTACAAGATTTTATAATTAACTGAATGATTCACTAATATTTTATAACATTTTACAATTCATTGAAAGATGCACCAATATTTTACAGTATTTTATATTTTAGTAAACTATTCCCTAAAATTTGATATATACCTGCAATGCACTAGATAATGATCATTAGTTACTAGTAGAAAGTTAAATAAGAAATCACATGAAGATAAGGAACATAGGAATAGAAGAAGAAAAACATGTAGCAAAGAAATAACAGAGTGTTACTTTATATTATATTCTCTTCAGAAGCCAGTCACAAAAGATACAATGATGCATACATTTCCATATTTCCATATATATATATATATCTTATGTCGAGATAGTCACAAAAATTTAATTGTCAAAACTAATTTAGCCTATCTAACTTAGACTCTTGACTCAACTACAGAGTTTATCGAATTTATAATATCAATTCTAGAATTGTTTGGGATCATCAACTAAGTCGACTAGCCCCTCCAACATCTCCCTTACCCTTAATATCTTCTTTGTGATAGAGAAGGGAAGATTTGGAGTCTTACAAAATTTGTACAAAATTTGACACCATAAATTAAAACATTTAAATCCTTATAATGAAATAAAAGTTGTTCTAGGAGGATCACATTTGGAGAATGCTTTTTGACATGAAGCATAGGAGAACAGAGGGAAGAACAATCTTACTTCAATGTGCGCAGGGCTTCTTCTTAATGCCTATGAAGGGTGGACGAGGAGGGAGCTCCACTCCCTCCTACAGGAAGGCCCTGGCCAGCAAGGGGAAAAAGCCTCTAGAAGATGTTAGGGAAACAAGGGTGGAAGGACAGAAGAGCACAGAAGTGGTGTCAGTAGAACCCATAGAAAATAATCAATATCACACAAACAAAAAGGAGGTAGAGGACAAACAACAGGAAATTAAAGACACGAAGCACAAGGGACCCTGCAAAGCCAAAACAGACATAACTCCCAGGGTGGTGTTAAATAATCTGGAGTTGTAGGCATACAGGGAACATATGGGGATATATGCCATCATCTGCAAGTTCATGGGACTAAGACCCACTTAAAAAGCTCTTCAATCATGGATCAAATACCACTAGAAACCTAAAGGAAGTATAGATCTTCACCTTGGGTCTAAGGGTTGCTTTACAGTGGTGTTTACAAATATAGAAGACAAGGACAAAATATTTGAAGGAGGGCCCTACTTATTTATGCGACAAGACTCTACATGAGATCTTGGGTCGTGAACTGTGTACCAAAAAATGAGACTTTTACTTCAGTACTGTTTTGGGTAAGGCTTGACTCTCTACCTCTTGATTACTGGCAAAATGAATCATTAATGGCCATAGGAAATAAATTAGGACACTTTGTAAAAGCCTCTGAAGCCACAAGAAGGGGAAAATATACTTCCTTTGCCAGAATTTGTGTGGAAATGGAGCTATCAGGAGCCCTACCGGAGGAGATAATCTTGGAAGTTTTTTATGAAGAATGGGTACAAACAGTAGATTATGAGCCCATTCCATTCAGATGTGGCGAATGCCATGAACATGGACATCTTTTTAGCGACTCTCCGCTCAACAAGGAAATGAACAAAAGCAGAAGCACTATAGTGAAAGAAGCAGACAACTTTCAGAAAGTAGTTAACCGAAGTAAAGGGAGTAAGAGAGGTACGAGGAATAAACAATGAGAAGAACAACAACTTAGACAAAATAGTTTATAGGGGATTCAGGAACAGGAAGAGAATAATAAATAAGAACAAGCAACAGAAGAAAGTTTTGTAGAAAAAGAGGAAGGGAAATACCCGGTACAAACACAAAATGATGAGTACCAGAAAGAGGCCACCATGAGTGATGTTGATCAAGAAATGGACCATGAAACAACCCAGAGCGACATGGAGCTGGAGGAGCACAAACTTCAATAAATTTTGGAGAAAGAGAATCTATATCTAGAAGGCTTCTTAGAACAAGGAATCAAAGAGGGAGTGGATTCATTACCTGAAAAGGAGTTCCATAGAGTTCAGCTATTGTTCATCTGGAAAACCTAGAACAACAAATCTGAAAAGCTAAGGAAGAATGAAAAAAAAGTAGCGAACGAGTAGAAGCTTTGAAATCCATACCAAGATTAGCTCCAAGAAGCCCAAGAAAGAAAAGAGGGTGGAAAAAATAGAATGGGTTGTTGATGGAATGTGGGAAACTAATGATAGGTTTAAATAAGATGAAAGATCTATCCAGTTACTCCTTTAAAAATCTTTGATAATGAAGTTTACTTCTTGGAATATAAGAGGTCTAGGCAGTAAAAGGAAACAAAGATTATTAAGTAACAGAATGAAGCAAGTAGCCCTGGATGTGATCTTCATTTAGGAAACAAAATGTTCCATTCAAAAGATAAAATAGATTCATGGTAAATGGCTCAACAGATTTGAGTTTTTGGAGTTCAAAGTAGAGAACACAGTTGGAGGAATTCTCACGCTTTGGAACCCCCAAAAGATTGACATGGTAGATGCAGAAGCCTCCATAAATTATCTTTCAATGGTCATTCAGCTAGTGGGAAATAATGAAATGTACTTGGTTACGAATGTGTATGGCCCCAAAAGGTTGGAGGGCAAACTCTTATTTCTTGATTCACTGAAGAAGCTCAAGGAATGTCATCCAAAAATACCCTAGACCTTGGGAGGGGATTTCAATATGATTCTTGTGCATTTCTAACCTTCCTAGATAGTATGAAGCTCGTGGATATTTCCATGAATAATGGTACCTTTACTTGGAACAATAAAAGAGGAGGAGAGTCACAAGTGGCATCCAAATTGGATAGATTTATAATCTCAGAAGATATTATGATCAAGGAGAAGGACATAGTTGCAAGTATTCTTCCCTTTGGAGGCTTATATCACTGGCCGGTACAACCAGGCATTCAGGGCATCGGCAAACCCAACAATAGACCTTTCAGATTTGAAAATATCTGGCTCTCCCACCAAGACTTCTTTAACAACATTGCTATCTGGTGGGCAAAATATTTAGATATTCAAGGCACAAGAATGTTCCTTCCTCAAAAAATACTCAAACACATTAAACTCCAGCTCAAGGAGTGGAACAAGAAGGAATTTGGAAACATTTTTGAAGAGAAGGAAATTGTGGAAGGAAAAATTCATAGGCTGAACAAAACGCTGATTATAGAGGCTTTTGACAGCGAGTGGAATGACTTGGCAACTAAATATCATCAAGATTGGAACAGCTTATGTAAGCAAGAGGAAATTTTTTGGAGGCAAAATTCCATAGTGCAATGGCTAAAAGAAGGAGATCACAACACTGGATTCTTCCATAGAGCCACTATGGTGAACAGAGCTCACAACAAGATTTCTACTATTAAGGACAAAAAAGGTAATATGCTCAGCATCCATGAAGAAATAGAAAGAGAACTAGTACAACACTTTTGAGGCATTGCTCAGGAAACTTGCACTAATAGAGATGAATCTATGAGGAAGATTACTAAGCATATACCTAAGAAGACAATTTCAACCTCAATAGGCCAGTGTCAGAAGGGGAGGTCAAGGAGGTCCTTAATGAGAAGCAAAATGGCAAGGCACCAGGTTCGGATGGGTTCAATGTAGACTTCTTCAAAGCTTCCTGGAATATTGTAAAACAGGACATTTTGAGCGTGGTGGAAGAATCAAGGAGGGATAAAACTATCTTGAAGGCGCTGAACACCACTTTTATCATTGTGATCCCTAAATAGGATGTTTCCCTAATGCCTGATAGGTTTAGACCCATTGCATTGTGCAATGTTGTCTTCAAAATAATCTCCAAAGTGGTTGCTAATAGACTAAAACCCCTTCTTCCCACCCCGGTGGCAGTGGAACAGTCAGGATACATGGAAGGCAGACAAATCCTCGATAACATCATTCAAGCTCATGAGGTAGTTCACTCTTTGACTAACAACAAGAGAGATGGCATGATCATGCAACTGGACATAGCCAAAGCCTATGATAAGCTAAACTTGATATATCAGAAAATTTCTTGATGCTTTTAGGTTTGATCATAACTGGATCAGCAGGTTATGGCCCTAGTCGCCTCACCCAGCTTTACAATCCTGGTTAATGGATCACCCTCGGAGACTTTCACTCCTTCAAGAGGCTTAAGGTAGGCAGATCCACTCCCTCCCTTTCTTTTTATTCTAATGATGAAAGGGTTGGGGAGAAAAATCAGACAAGCGAAGGTAGTGGGCTCAGTCAAAGGTCTCCAACTTTTTGAACAGGGGCATGTTTTAACACATCAACAATTTGTGGATGACACTATGCTACAAGGAATCCCCGCAGTCAAGGAAGCTCTAGCCTATAAGAAAATCTTGAAAGACTTTTCCATGGCTTCAGGTTTGGAGGTAAATCTTTCTAAATCAATTTTTTTTCTTTAATACTCACATAGCCATACAAAGGAACATTGCTAGAATTATGGGCTTCCAATGGGAGTTCCTCCCCTCGAAGTATTTGGGAGTTCCTCTCACTGCCAAACCCTTACACAAGAGTATATGGTAACTTGTTATCAACAAATTTCTAGACAATGTCAAGAAATGGACCTACAGATCTCTAAATGTAGCTGGTAGGTTAGTGCTAACCAAAGCTATCCTTCAATCTATCACTGCGTTTATGCTATCTATTCTACCAGCTCCTCAAAGTGTTCTACATCAGCTCAGATCCATCCAACAAGACTTCCTCTGGGGCAAGGGGAAGGAGCATAAGAAATGGGTGTTGGTAGCTTGGGATAAGATATCCAAACCTAAGAGCTTTGTTGGGCTAGGTTTGAAGGATCCTGACTTACTCAACAAGGTTCTAGGTGCCAAATTATGGTGGCATTGGGTTAAAGAGCCAGAGACTCAGTGGGCAATCATTTGGAAAGAAACATATGCCAGCTCCTGGCATAACCATGATCTAATAAGAATGTCATGTCACAGAAAGGGCTTGCACATTTGGAGCAAAGCCTGGGATAACAAGAGTTTAGTCAAAGGAAACAGCTTCTAGGAAATTAGAGAAGGAAATGTCACCTTGTTCTGGGAGATTGCAGTTTTGGAGGGGCAAATGACATCCAAATTGAAAGCTTCCACTTGGGTTGGAAGTTAGACATGAAGGGCTTTCCAATGAGATATCTTGGGCTCAATTTGGACTTCAGGAAGTGCCTCAAACTCAGCCTCAAAGTGTTGCGATGAATAGAGGATTTGGCGTGGCGCATAGAGGAGTTTAGCTTAATTTTTCACCTTCCAGCTCAGAAATTCGACCAGTTTGACTAGTTTTGCTTCCAGATGGAATTTTTGACCCATCTTGATGTAACTTGATGATTATGATGTAATTTTGGCACTTATTTACTTGTTCTAGATGATTAAGTAAATTACACAGTCTATCGCATGAACCCAGATAAATAATGACATCTCTGAAGGGGCTTTAATAAAAAATTTAAATAAAAAAAGATTTACCAGTGATGAGGGTTCTGATTCTGTCTAGAGGTACCATCACCAAGCAGCTTCAGGTGTGCCATAATGCAATGGGATCTCTGTGGGCTCCTTCAGGAAACTATTTCCCTATTCCCTGTAGCCAAACTCCTTTTCGGCTTTCTTTGCGACCCCGCAGACGATCATGGGGATAGAATTCATCACGGCCTTCGGAGCAAAAGTTTTAGTGGCCTTAGCTGGATCCTTGGCATTGAGGGCCACCGCCTTTGGAGCCGCAGGTTTCGCACCAATATTTGGTGCCTCATCATTCTTTAGGGCTTCAGGCACGACAACGACATATGAGTACGAAGCACAATACACCTTTAGAGCCATGATGGCTACACAGATCCTCTCTAAATGAGGGCATTGTCAGCTTCATCCGTTTTGGATTCCTGTTCGACACCTTCACGGGCTTTTCTCCAGGGTTTATGGAACATTCATATGTCACGGGTACAGCCGGGATGGGATCCGCTGCAGGCCTAGTCGATGCCATGGACGAGTCGGCTCCAGACCCTAGCAGAGCTTTACCGATCATCTCCATTCCACTATCATCCACGACGAAATATGAAAGAAAGAAAAATAAAAACAGTGGATTAAGCAAAATAAAAAGAGTGAATTTGGGAGAATGCGTAAAAGATATTGCGTGAAAAAGATCCCACCAGGAATAAAAGCCCATGAGTCGAGTCCCAATTCTCTACACAGATCATATATTTCCAATAACCTTGGATCACCTGAATCCCTTCGAGTGTGGTTCCCATAGAACTTGGGTCCTCCTTTGCTGTCCATCGCAACAACAATACCCCACTGTGCGGATTCGTTTGATCAACAGAAACAAGCATAAGCTCGATTGCAGCGAATTCAACTTTGCAGCAGCTCAAAACCCTAGTGCACATTTTTGCCCCGCTCTCCATTCTCCTTCTCCTCACGTTACAAATATTAATATTTTAAAGAAAACTTCATATATAAATATAAACTGTTCATTCAAAAACTTCTAAAATTTTATTGTAATTAACTAAAGATTTTAATATAAAAACATTTCCAACTTAACAAGAAGTATATAAATTTATTAATTTGTTTAAATAAACTGATATTAATAATGAATAAATAACGCCACTTTAAACAAAAGAAATAACTAATTTATTAGTTAATTAATCTGTTATGATACAGAATGGGTGGAGTTTATAACTTGTTATAATATGACGAAAATTGATGGCTGTGGATTTTCTTTGTAAGCATCATCACCATTTTTTGTAAGTTTGAAAATAACATGTTTTCATGATTGGTTTTAATCAATATATACTTTTCAACAATACAAACAATCACAACATCACAAGTGACTATGACGACGATATTTTTTGAAACTACAATCATTCAATGATAATTTAAAATATATGAAAAGTCCCTCATGATGATGATAAAATACAAACAAAATAAACATAGAATTTAAACATTAATTTACAAATTAATGTTTTATGATCATAGAATTTTACATGTATGTGACTTTAGTTTATGCTCTGTACTTTTTTCTGTGTTCTTGTTTTCCGTTGGTTGTTTGTTATGTTTGTATGTGTATAATTTTTTTACACATATGTAATCATATAAAATAAGTACTTTGCCAATGTGTAGAATTTGTATACTAAAGTATTGATCTTTAACTTCTAGCTTAATTTAATAAAATCTTGTTTTTTCTGCAAATGACAACAACATCATGAATGAATCTGAATTTTCACAAGCACCACTATCAATGAACATTACTTTCTAATTAATCATTTTTTATAATTAGATAGAATTTTTATGATGATAGAATTTTAAATGTTTGTGTTTTTATTTTATGTAATGTATGTGTTTGTTTTTGTATGCCCTTGTTTGTGTATAAACATTAGAACACAAGAAAGAATTTCATTAGAATATGTCGTATGGATGGTCATTGCCCAACTGGACTATTGACTTGATGCAAGTCACATCTATGATGACTTTACACACATAAAATACAATATCTAAGAATTACACTTGCAATTAATTGAATGTGTATTAAACTATATATGTTCAAATTAACATTTAGTGTAACAAAATTTTATTTATTTTTGCAAATCACTATGGTTTGCTTTTGTTAGTAAGTATCATTATTCAATGGTTATCTAAGAATAAAATTACTTTATAAGTATTTTTATTTAACATATATTTATGATTAGTTACAAATGGACATTTCATGATGATAGGGTTTTAAATGTTTGTGTTTTTATTTTATATAATGTATTTACTTGTTTGCAATTGCACTTGTTTGTGTTTATATGTCTATGAATTCTAGAACACAAAAAAAACTTCCAATATAATATACCATATGGAAGGTCACTAAACAAATTGTCTATAAACATGATACGAATAACTTCTATGATGATTTTAAGCATGCATAGTATCCAATGCAAGAGATACACTTCAAATGAATTGAATGCTTGCATTAACTTATCCATGGTCAATTTAAAAAAAAAATCACTTATTTTGGGAATTGACCATGACATCATGAATGACAAATTTTTTTCTGTGTAACAACCACTATACTATTCGATGGGTATTTGAAAATCAGATTCTTTTATAATTATTTATAAATAATATAATTTATTTCCTGGGAAATAATCGTAATTTTATTAATGAAAGCAAAATTACATGTTGTAGATAGTGATAATGCATTCAATCTTGCCAATCGAAATTGGTGATCACAAAGACCAAAAATACAACTCCAAATGGTGGTAAACATGTCACCCTTTTCTCCATTTCCTCCTTTTAACCTTTTGTCATTCTGCCTGGTAAGGAGTGGCCATTACAAGCTCTGGTTGGGTCCCTTCATTCGTTGTTGGATTTTGCTTATCTGAATCTGAACTTTTAGATACACGATGATATTTTGAATCCCCCGTCTCTATTACTACAGTGATCATCTCATGCCTCGATGTGTGTGCTGGAGTTCCTGAAACTTCATGATTAACGCTCCCCTTTTCTATGTTTTCTTGTGTATTTTGGGCTTCTTCATTGGTAGGAGGATCCACTTCTTCATCATTCTCTTCTTTATCAGGAAACTTTTGTGGGAATTTTCATCCCTTCAGTTTCTTTATTGTTTACTTCTTCCTTTGACATGTTTTCTTGGCATCAGGACATGAATTTTGTGGATGTCTCATTTGTTGGCTTATTCGACATCTAAATGTTGTTTTCTCAAAATCTAGGAACTGTGTCGAGCACTACTTATTGTGTGTCAAGAGAATATGGTCCTCAAATCCTTTGTTCAGGTCTAGCTCCAAAGAAATTTTGGGGATTATGTAGATTTGTTCCTCAAATATTTGTGTATATTTATTTATGTATCACCCTAATATGTTCCCAATGGCTTCTATCACTTTACGGAGCCATAATGTACGGATAGATTATGCAGTCTAACCCGAACCAACCTTTGAGATAGTACAATTATATTGGCGTCAAAATATGGGAACCAAGGGATGAAAAAAGTTCCTGCGAAGCCCCAAAAACATGGACCCTCTTGCAATATATGTTCACAACCATCTCATGATACAAATTTTACTATGAAAAAGCCCCTGGAGCAAAGCTGAATCTCACAATTTATTGTCCAATTTGTGAATATCCAAGGGAAGAGATCCATTGTTTTAGCCAAAAAGTGTTGAATCTGCATGGTACTTCTTGAGATTGATATGTTATGAAAAAATAATTTGTTTACGGTAGATCTACAGTCAATACTGGGATTTGATTTAGTTGTTCTACTATGTAGGGGTTGGGTATATTCTGTTTCTGATTTGGTGTTGTTGAGGCAACACATCTTCCTTTGAGGATATCTATGAAAGAAAAGACTCCATCTACTTGCCCTTGATTTGATTATGTTCCTTTGGGAATACTAGATCTAGACACTGCCCTTGTGCCCTTTGAATTTATTGGTCGAGGTGATCCTCCCAGAATCCTCATGTTTAATATGATGGTGGATAATTGGAGGATGTTATAATATTGTAACATCACATCTTCTTGCATTGATTTTCATTTGCAGATTAGACTTTGTAGGAGTAGTGGGATACCCAGAGTTTTCACGATATTGTGCTTTAATTGTTTGACGTGATTTGTGGCCAAAACCCAAAATAATATTGATTTCCCATTTGGGGATTTGACAAAAATCTGGAAGGCTACTAGATCAAGTGTCCATACTTGACAGTCACACAAATCTTCAGTAGAATCAATGGATAAGTGTGGATCTGCAAAGAGTGATACGGATTTCCGTGGCAGTATTGACTTCATAAGTGATGGCCAAACCACCAAACCGACCCACTTTGATCGAGGAAAATTTCGATCCGGCAAAAAATTAAGTAGACTTTCACATCCAATGTTATTCCTCCATTTTGACAAGCTAATGAGCTCAGGGGATTGAGAATATCCAGATTCGGGATCTTTAACAACGGATCTATGAAATGAAGTTTTCAAGGTGGAATATTCACTTTTGTAGCCAATATTCTTCCTTCAGATCTGATCGATATTTCTCTTGTGACTAAGACCAAACAATTATAAGATTTTTTCTCCAGAGTCACCTTAATCCTACACAGGTCCATTCCCAACTCATGAATGTGATGCCCTTCACTTCCTTCTATTCCATCATGTACGTACGGGCTGAGAAGGTACTCTGCATCAATAATTTGGTGAATGATACTACTAACAGCACAGGCTGTCAGTCTCCATCCCTGCATAGGAGACGAGAACTAGAATTAACTCCATTATTGGACACACGAGCAGTGAGATCGTGCCATAGCGATGACGCAGAAGGTGCATTTGATGTCTGAAGAAACCCAACCGTATAAGGAAAGAAAAAGGACTAAGAAACCCTAGCCATCACACCGAGCTTGTCTTCTTGACACAATTCCCCTACCAATCTTTAATTTGATATTTTAATTAATATATTCTTATCTTAAATTTTACTCAATTTTTTTATTTTATGGTACAAAAAGGGTGGAGTTTATAATTTGTTAAGTCTATTTAGTATAAAATCAAAATTTCAAAAATATTTATAGTCAATAAATTTTAGAGATATAAATGTCCATGACAGTACCACAAGTAACAATGACTATAGATTTTCCTTGTAAGAATCATCACCAGTTTTTGTGTGTTTGAATCACAAGTTTTCATGATTGTTTTTAATCAATATATACTTTTCAACAATACAAATAATCACAAAATCACACATGAATATGAGCATGAATATTTTTTTAACCACAATCATTCAATGTAAAATTAAAAACATATCAAATGAAATAAACATAAAATTTAAAAATTAATTTACAGTTTGATGTTTTGTGATCATATAATTTTAAATGTATGTGGTTTTATTTTTTGCTATGTATTTGTTTGTTAGGCTTTTGTTTGCGTGTGGTTGTTTGTTTGAGAATAATATTTTTACACACATGTAATATCGTATACAATAATTAATTTTAGAATGAGTAGAATTTTTATATTAACTTACCAATCTTTAAATTGTTTTTTAATTTAACAAAATCTTATTTTTTCAACATCATCAATGAATTTGAATTTTTCTAAGTTCCGGTATTCAATGCACAATACTCTTTATAATTGTTTTTAATTAATATGATTTTTATAATTAGCTACATGTTGATGTTTTATGATGATAGAATTTTAAATGTTTGTGTTTTTATTTTATGAAATGTATGTGTTTGTTTCTTTATGCTCTTGTTTGTGTATAATTTTAGAACACAAGAAATGCTTTCATTAGAATATCCCGTAGGAAGGTCATTGCCCAAATTGTCTATTTACTTGATACAAATCACCTCTACGATGATTTTACACACATAAAATATAATATACAAGAATTATGGTCCCAATTAATTGAATGTGTACTACACTATATATGTTTAGATTAGCATTTAGTTTAACAAAATTTCATTTATTTTTGCAAATGACCATAACATCATGAATGGCTATGGATCTTCTGTAAGTATCATTATTCAATGCATCTTTGAGAAGCATTTTTAATCAATACATATTGATAATTAGTTAGAAATCCATGTTTTGTGATGGTAGAATTTTAAAAGTTTGTGTTTTTATTTTATGTAATGTATTGGTTTTTTTGTTTGTATTTGTATGTCTATAAGTTCTGGAACACAATAAAACTTTTGTTAGAATCACTTGATAGAAATAACTTATATGATGATTTTAAGCATGCATAGTATCCAATGCAACAATTACACTTTAAATGAATTGAATGCTTGCATAACTTATCTATGCTCAATTTAATCTTTTGGTAAATGACCATGACATCATGAGTGAAAATGTATCCTTTTTTCTAACCACCACTATTCAATGTGTGTATTTTAAAATCACAATTATTTTTAATGAATATATTCTTATAATTAATTACAATTTTATGTTTTATGATAGTTTCAAATGTTTGTGACTATAGTTTATTTTGTGTATATTTTTGTGTTTGTGCATATATAATGGTTTTACCCATAAATAAATATAATATATAACAATTACACTTTAAACGAGTTGAATTTGGGTTTTAACTTATTTTATGTGCAAAATTATGTGCGAATTGATATTCAATTTAACAACATCCCATTTATTTCTACAAATAATCATAACATCTATTAATTAACATATCTTTCAATAATAAAAATAATTTTAATATCACAAATGATTATGATGATCAACTTTTCGCAAGCACAACTACTCAATAGATTTCAAAAAATACACCACAAAACATTTATCATAATTTGCAAGAAATTATGTACTTTAGAGATTAATTACCTAGAAATTGATGCTTTATAATGATAGAATTTTAAAATGTGTTTTTTTATTTTTTAGTATGGGTTTATTTGTTGTGTTCATTTTTACCTTTTTATGTCATGATTTTACACATACATAATATCATAATATTAGAAGAAAACCAGGAAAAAGTTAAATATTTTATTTTAAGTCACTTATGTTCATAATCAAAACATATTTCAAAAATGCAAATCTGGAGTTGAATTTTATCCTTTGATTTATATTTTTGTTTAAGTTAATAAATAAAGTTTCCAAGAAAACACACAGTTCATTTAAAAAATATACATCTTTCTTTTTAAACATGCTAAAGATGTCTTTTTCAAGGTGCTTATGTTTCCCCTAATTACAAAAGTGAATTGTAATAAGCCTTGGTAAATTTATATTATGACCTTTTTAATTGAATATTTAATTTCCCCTAAGAAGTCAAAGTTGGTCAAGTAATGTGACATATGACAGTGTAAATATTTATTTTTATTAATATAAAAAAATTGGTTTTTTGTGTTATGATTCTTAAAAACATATTAAAGGATTACATGTGATACTATACTTCTAATTCACATGGAAGGAGTTATGCCCAAGAAGAGACAAGATAAAAAGTAACCAAAAAAGTTCTTTTTGCTAGAGTTGAATTGTTCGTTTTGCAGACTACCAAGAAAACACATGACTGAAAATAAAAATGTCATGGGTGAAACTAAAATGGATTGTTGGAGATAAAATGGGTTGTATAAAAGATAAGGGTATATTGGGAAAGAATGATTGTACTCATACCACAAAAGTAGCAAGATGCTGCTAAGGGTCAAGGAAATGTCAATTGGGAAATGACTACTATTTGTTCTCCTGGGAAGTAGGAGATAGACCTTTTGGGGAACTAATTGGAAATATAGTTCTTGGTTAGAGGAATTAAATTACACTTTAACTTATTCCAACAATAATCTTAGATAATAATATTATATAATTACACTTGAATGTTCAAAGATGCAAAAGGATATTATATAATAAATTAAAGAATCTTGTTTTAATGGATAAATATATAAACATGCACAGTAACCCTTATTGACCAATAAAAGTATAGTCTGTTGTAAGCTACTATAGAAAATAACTATTTGAGGTAAGAAAAATAAATTTATACATAGTTTAACTTGTAGAAAAAAAAATGTATACCTAGTCTAGCTTGATATAGATCAAAGGACTGGAATCATATCAATTGGCCATGGAACAAGCAGCCTTGGGTAAAGTATTACTAGGGCCTAAATGACAACCTTCACAAACTCCCATGACAAGTGTTCAACACACCTCCTGCCTAATTTTCATATTCTCTTCCTCAAAGAAAATGATAGTAATAGTAAATTATATAAAATCATTATGTAGAAACAAAATATATAGAGTTTGTACGAATATCTAATATCTCCTCATAGAATATAAATAGAAAAAATATCATAGTATTGTAAGCTTTGATGGAATGACTTCATTACACACAGTAACAAGTAAATAGATTGTATAAATTGTTCTTATGAATAAAAAGAAATATTTACATTGTTGGGGAAATAAGACAACCAAAAATATTTTCTCATAATTAAATATTCTCACTAACAAAGAGAGGGTAAATCGCTTGAATTGAAATCGATATACATTCTTTGTTTTGAGTGTCGCAGATTTTGGGAAAAGCTCTAACTACTTATGGGTTTTCTTTACACTCAAACAACATCAAATTTACTTGTATCCAACGTCAAGTGAAAATTAGAACCGATACTGAAACCCTATAAAGAGGAGGTCTTTAATAAGCACTTGAAGGCCAAAGAGTAGACAAAAAAAACTTGCATAAGTTTTGACCCAAAAACAATGTCACAAGATAACCCAAGTCTATACACATAGAAAGGAATTCCTTAGTTTGGATTGGAATCACTCTAAATTAATCAAGCAAAGAACATTATAGAGTGTTTTAAGATAAGTAGAGTCTAACCTTAGTAATATAGATGACATCCTTCAATATGATACTTTGTTGTAGATGGAATAACATTAGTATTGTAAATATATGATTGTACGAAGAAAAATTATACCGAGATGAGAATCGAGTTACGATTTAATTATAGAGTTAAAATACTCATAATCTTGTATAATATTGGAAGGAACTCCATGTATGAAGGGTAGTTCATTTCGAAATCGTTGAGAAAAATAGAAACTATGCTGAAATCCTTCGGGGGAACCATGACCAATGTATGACACATCGCAACCAAAAATTTAGAAGTAAATAATTACAATGATATGCTCAATATGCAAAAATTGCTATACTATAACAAACATAAGTGAATGTAGAGGGACCAAAGACCTTTTGATGGCTTATTGAAGGATTTCATCCATACCACATTTTACAAGGAGGCTTTTTCTAAGAGCATGAGATGGACATAACGTTTTACCATAAATTTCACATAGAATCACATCGTCCCAGAACATCAATGTTCTATTTTTGAAAATGCTCATTGAGTAAAATATATTCAATGTATTAATGTTCATTCTTTTAACTACATTGTTTTGTTGAGAATTGTATGCAACTATGCTCTGATGTTGAATGCCATGCTTGCAAAGAATTTTTCATATTCATTAGAGTACGTTATCTTCCATTAACAGTATGAATAGAGCCAATATGTGATTTTGCTTCATATCCAATCTATACATGAAAATCCTTAAACGTTTTGAAAGCTTGAGATTTACTTTTCAATAAGTGCAACCAACAGATTCTAATGTCATCATCAACACAATTCTTCGTACATTTATTTTCATTGGCATAATGAAAATTCATAGGAGCACAGAAATTAAAATATATATGTCGAACTTTTCTACATGAATAAAGGGGCCTTGCTAGCGAATGGGAATAAGGAACAATATATTTCTTAGATTGCTAGTGAATGTGAAGAAGGAGAAAATTATTCCAACAATAATAGGAGATAAAGAATAAGTTAGAAATTATTATGCATAGCTATAGACCCATACAAATAAGGAAGTAGGGTACTCAATTAACATCTTTAATGCTTAAAGTAGTTAGGTATAACAAAAGAAATCTGTTGAGTTCTCATTCTTTGGGAATTAAATCACCCTTGAAGAGGAAAGGGCAAGACTAAGTAGAGCGAAAAATGAGATAATATTTATGGATAGTCTAGAGATCTTGGTATAATAAACAATGTTCCAATGTAAATAAGCCTGATAATTTTCCACGTAGTAGAGATTTGTAGAGTGGGTTAATATTCCATGTTTTTTCAAAATAAAAAGTAAAAAGTACTTGTTGATTTTGACATTTATTTATTTGCTCAAATTTTATACTTTAAAATTATTTTAACTTGAAAATCATTAGATCTCTCAATAATTTTATGAAAATATCATTAAAAATTTTACATTATGCATATTAGGGAGTACTAATGTTAAACAAGGTTTATAAGCTTTAAAATAAATTTCCATCTTTGAAATTTTTGCTACTAGATAGGACCCTTCGAAACGAAAGAAGAATAGC
This sequence comes from Pinus taeda, assembly GCA_000404065.3. NCBI lineage: Eukaryota > Viridiplantae > Streptophyta > Pinopsida > Pinales > Pinaceae > Pinus > Pinus taeda. Next base: position 69,804 of record APFE030451622.1, on the reverse strand, counting down.
GTGTGAAATAATTAAGTAATTAAAAGAGAAGAATAACATGAGACATTTTTGAATAAAACTATTATATTTGGAATGACTAACAAGGAATAAAGTTGTGGGTCATTTAATGTTTGCATGTTGCAAGGCTTTTTGACATAGTACTGACGAAAATCCTCGATGTGAAGGGTGTGTACATTTCATGAGATTTTTTCTTTGGAATGATGAAAGATAATTTAGGATGCATAAATGTAATTATATTGCAGTTTAGTGAAAGAAACAATGAATGTTTCTTTTATTTTGTTAAATTTTTTTATGCATGTCCAAGTTTGTTTCACCTTCGTGGCTTCTTTTTATCACAAGGAGAACTAAGGAATTTGTACATATATAATACAAATATGAACATTTTAGTAGAAGAGTTGCAATAGGAGGTGATGTAGGTGTTACCTATCCTAAAGAATGTGTACTATTGAACAATTATCTCCTTCTTAATGAAAAGTATTACCTTTCCCATTGAGTGTATATCTATTTTATTAGATTTCATATATTTTAATGCTTTTCCTAAAATATATTCATTAACTCGTCCATAACCATAAAAATATACTTTTATATTTTAATACACTCTCTTCCAAATCATCTGGAAGGTTAAATAATGAAGTTAGAGAAACATCAATATGTGTATAATGATTTTAATATATTTTTGTTTGTATCAATTAAATTCCATTCCTAAATAAATAAATGGGAATGAATTCGTGATTTGCATAATTTTAATAGAAAAGTATTTCATAGACTCTAAATATCAATGAAAGTTAGTGAAAGTCATTGCATTGAACTCAACAATGCCTTAGATTTCAATACAAAGCCTCAAAATTTAACTTAGAATTGCTTAGACAAAATGAAAACAAGAACAAAACAAAACAAAA
>APFE030451622.1:50884-68005 GCA_000404065.3 Pinus taeda | reverse complement strand
AATAAAGTTGTGGGTCATTTAATGTTTGCATGTTGCAAGGCTTTTTGACATAGTACTCACGAAAATCCTCAATGTGAAGGGTGTGTACATTTCATCAGATTTTTTCTTTGGAATGATGAAAGATAATTTAGGATGCATAAATGTAATTATATTGCAGTTTAGTGAAAGAAACAATGAATGCTTCTTTTATTTTGTTAAATTTTCTTATGCATGTCCAAGTTTGTTTCACCTTCATGGCTTCTTTTGATCACAAGGAGAACTAAGGAATTTGTACATATATAACAAAAATATGAACATTTTTAGTAGAAGAGTTGCAATAGGAGGTGATGTAGGTGTTACCTATCCTAAAGAATGTGTACTATTGAACAATTATCTCCTTCTTAATGAAAAGTATTACCTTTCCCATTTAGTGTATGTCTATTTTATTAGATTTCATATATTTTAATGTTTTTCCTAAAATATATTTATTAACTTGTCAATAACCATCAAAAATATATTTTAGTATTTGGATAATTATTTTTCTATGAGAGTCTCTGAGGAAAAATACTTGTGTAAGATTAAATGAGGGATCACCATAAATTTACATATTTATAATCAACTTAATGAAACTCAGTAATATTTTGTAATATTTTACAATTCCATTGAAAGATCCACCATATTTAAAATATTTATAGTTTAGAAAAATACTTCCAAAAAAAAATGATATATACATGCGGTGTAAGTAATAATGCCATTAGTTACTAGTAGAAAGGAAAACAAGAAATCACATGAAAAGATAAGGAACATAGGAATAAAGAAGAAAATGTTGTATTAAAGAAATAAAAAGTGTTAACTTTATATTATCAATTCTCTTTCAGAGCTAGTCCAAAAGATACAATGATGAATATTTTCCATATATATATATATATTTATATATATATATATAATATATTTATAATATATAAATATATATATATATATTATGTCGAGATAGGCACAAAATTTTATTTGTCAAAAGGCAATTTTAGCCTATCTAACTTAGAACCTTGACTCAACTAGAGAGTTGATCAACTTTATAATATCATTTCTAGAATTGCTTGGGATCGTAACCTAAGTCGACTAGCCCCTCCAACATCTCCCCTACCCTTAGTATCTTCTTTGTGACAAAGAAGGGAAGATTTGGAGTCTTACAGAATTTGATATACCATAAATTAAAAAATGTAAATCTTTTTTAAGAAATAAAAGTTCATCAAGAAGGGTGGTTGGCTAATTAGGAGATCTAGTTCTGGAGTCATGAGAACTTCTTGAATTACATCTGCAAGATTTAAAATGTGAATTATTATTCTTTTCCTTTCCTTGGCCGGTCAATTGAAACCTTTAACTTCAATTTCCTGAGTGCGATGTTGTTGTTCAGAAGAGAGACGACATCCTAAAAGCTTAGCTCAAAGAAATTGAATTTATATTGTCAGGACGATGATCGAGATGATTGTGTTATTGGATGTGCTAGTGTTGAAGTCATAGGGAATGTTGTTTGATAAGTAGTTGGTGCAAGCACTAAATGATGTTGATAAAATATAGAGCATTTCCATACAACTATACTTTCATGGGCATCAAATGCTTTTAAATATTTCAAATATTCTACCTTGTTGGCTAGTGATATGTTCCTTAACAATTCTTGATCAACTAGTATTTATGTTCTAATAGTTGCACTTTATATCCCAGTTCTAACATTCTAACTAGATATACCTTTTTTTGTTGTTGTCTCTACTAAATCTTGCTACTATCCAATATCCTTCTTTTATTTTTCGTTTATTTCTCTCATAGAATTTTCTAGTGCTTCAAATATTTGTTTTTCTCAAGCATGCCTTTGGTCAAGTTTCTTAATAGATGTTTCTTTTAGCCTTTCTTTATTTATGTAGCTTAAGTTTTGGGTGTATTTGACTCTACTATAGGAACTTGTTTGTTAGTTGTAGGTGAGGTTGAGGTAACATCTGTTTGTAAAATAGTCTTCTCTAGAATTTCCTTTAATATATATTCTCACATAGTATTATTATATGGGACTTCATGAGTATCAACCTGAATGAATGACATTTTATCTTGATAATCCTTTTATTCAACAATTGTTGTGGTAGTCACACAGGGTGATTTAGAAGTAAATTTGATGTCTAGAGTTTTTTTTTTTCTCTTTGCAATCACTAAACTGTCCTTAATTCTATCTATGTCGAACTTCCATTTTATATGATAACTTTGGTTGAAGTGAATTGTTGATGTTTCTATATTTTCTGATCTACCATCATTTTCTATCTTTTTATTTCAATGAATATATCTTTTACATGTCCAAGTTACTGCAAGGTATCTCTTCCAATAGGCGATGCTAAAAATTGTTGCAATTATATGCTTTTTTGCTACTTATACCCTTTTCCTGGGTATGATCCAACACTTCTTAGGAAATTCAGTCTAAATTCTGTAGGTATTGTGGGCCTTGTAATTAAATACCCATAAGAATTTCTTGTCAATTGGTATTATATGTTGCTGTGTGAATCAAGTTCGAACACTGTGAGTCTTAACTTAGAATCTTCTTAGAAGATTCTATGATAGGTACTTAGATGTAAAATTTAAATGGCCCTGGGTATAATTTTTCTTTCGTTTCTTCTTATTTTTTAGTGTCTAAAAAGCATAAAATTATATCCCCCATCCCTTCTCAAGCTTGTGGTGGAATTGGGAATATTGTGTTAGCCTATTGACTTAGTTCTATAAGCATATGGTCAATTGTAGTCTAATGTGAAAACTCTTGTGGATCTATATCTAAAGAGTTTGTTGAGATTTAGTAGCTTCAGAAGAACTTGAAGCCCTAGTGATGGATGTTTGGATGAAGAAGAGCAACATAATTGATATGGCATTGGAACCCAAGCTTGGGGTTTTGTACCTAAATTAATTAGGAAAAAACAACTGGACTTTGACTGATTTGACACTTGTAGGTGATAGAGGACATCTAGAGGAGAAAAGAGTAGCTAAATTCACTCAAAATAGAGGTCTCTAATAAGAGATATTAATTTTTATATGTGGTTGGTCGTTAATTAGTCTAGTCGGGTAGGTTAACTTGGGCTAAAATATGCCCCAAGGAAAAACTCATGGAGCCATGTGTGTGCATATAAATAGAAGATAATTGTTGCAGATTTAGAGCACATCAAAAGTGCAAATAAAATTAGGTATACCTTTGATATAGATAGTGAACTTGAGGTAGCTAACAAGGAGGATGACTTTGGCACAATATGTGTAGGAGTTTCTCTTATGTTTCGCTGTGGATAGCCATGATGAAAAAGGTTGCAGCTCTAAGCTAAGTTTGAGTAATTTTCTTTGCTACTTTTGTGTGGTGTTTGGAGCTCTATTTAGGCCACAGGGAAATGCTGCTACAACATCATGTTGGAGGCATAATTTGGATGGTCGAGGGGGCTTGTAAAACATCTCTAGCTTAGCAACAGTTACTCTAAGGAGAGAGGTAGGTAAGAAATAGTGTCTTCCTTTCTAGATAGCTCACATCACTTGTTGTTGTGATACAAATAATTGTAGGGTATTCTAAGGAGTTTCCTTACACCCAAAATAATTCTTTGGAAGTCTAGAAAGGAAATCAAAACAAGAGAATGTCTTTAGAGAAGGGAAATATAGTTGGGAGTAGTTATTTAGGGTTGATGGTGTGGCCTAACCATATCTCGAGAAGCTTAGATCTCAAGGACAAGAGGACCAGGAGTGTGTTGGAAAGAAAGGTATGTGTATCCTCTTGTTGATGTTGATTTTGTAGTCGAATCAGAGGTCCAGGTTGCAAAGTTTGGTATTGGACACATGTGGACTACTGGAGGGAAGTGTGAGATTGAACCAAGTTGGCCCTAAATGCATCACCATTGAAGGACTAATGTGACTACCAAATGAAGCATAGATTAACGAAGCTTAAGGTTTGATCAATGAGGAAGAGAAGTTGTACAACCCAAGTTCATTGTGGAAGAAGGAAGTTCAATTTAATTATTTATTTATTTTGTTTAAAGCTTCATTGTTCATTCAATACCAATATCAATTTATTTAAAAAAATTATCACCATTTTATAATTTTTACTACATTCCCAATTGTTTTCTGTAAATTTCTTTAAGAAGAGAGAAAAAACATAAGAACAAAATAACCATAATTGCACTAGAAATACCTCACATAAAACCATATCCATAGCTATCTTGAGGTATTAGAGAGAGGGAAACTCCCCTCTGTGAAAATAAATACAAATCTTATCAATATAGGTTTTGATTGTTTACAAATAATAATATAATTTGCATATAAATAAACAAAAAATTACAAATTGCAATTTTAAATCATCTTCACTCTCCATCTCCATGCAAATACATTAGAAAATAGGTATTAATAATAAATATAGAGAAAAATAATTACATTGTTAAAATTTTGAGAAATAATTTACAATAAAATGGGGAAAAGAATAAAATAAATTCTATCACATTATTATATGCAATGAAAAGAATTAAAATGGATTTCACCAATATTTATGGACACTTAAATTGAAAGTGTAAACAAAAGATATTCTAGAAATTCAAAAATAAACCTAAATAAACTTTAAATAGACTATTAAATTTTCTTAAACCCTTTTAATAAAATTCAAACTCAAATATAAAATCTACAAAAAAAAAATGACACAGAGCTATCAATCAAATATCGTCAAATACACCCAAGAAATTATTATAATGCAATCCCTAAAACATTTTATGAATATGAATTTAATAAAACAAAAAGAAAACAATAATAATTAATGGAAAAGTCACTGGAAATTGCTCAGAACCCATCCTCCAATAATGGCCAATCGCAAGTAGACTATCTAGGCAGGAAGTTGAAAATGGAAAATTCGAATTCCTTCATTCTCATTTCCTGTAGCCCATGTGCACCCGAGCCACCATCCCTTTTGTTCTTCATTCCACCAAATTATATGCATTTCTATTGAATTTTTTAAAATCAACATGTCATAGTCTTATTAGGCGTGTTGTACAACTTTTGAATTTTTTGATGACTTGAAGGCGATGAGTGACGACGGGAGGCGTTGAGAAACTACTGATGTTGCCAAAATACTAGGGCTGGAGTAATTAGATTGAGGCATTCAGAAAAAGTCATCCGTTGTGGTCCTGACTCTATCAGTTGGGAGAGTGTGGAGCAGAGTAAACATTTATTTACGCCCAAGTCAAAGTTCATGTTGGTTATTGTTGGCAACATGAATTCATTTTAACATATATTCAATATACAATATGGAAGGTCAGTAAACAAATTATCTACAAACTTGATACAAATAACTTCTATGATGGTTTTAAGCATGCATAGTATCCAAAGCAAGAGATACACTTCAAATGAATTGAATGCTTGCATTAACTTATCTATGGTAAAATTTAATAATATTTCACTTATTTTGGTAATTGACCATGACATCATGAATGACAAAGCTCTTTTTTTGTAACAACCACTATACTATTCAATGTGTATTTGAAGATCAGATTCTTTTATAATTATTTATAATTAATATATTCTTTTTTCCTTAGGAAAAATGACAATTTTATAATGACAACAAAATTACATGTTGTAGATGTTGATAATGCATTAAATTGTGCCAATAAAAAATGGTGATCACAGAGACCAAAAATACGACTCCAAAATGGTGGTAAGCATGTTACCCTTTTCTCCATTTCTTCTTTTTAACCTTTGTCCATTCTCCCCGGGAAGGAGTGGCCATTACAAGTGCTAGTTGGGTCCCTTCATTCATTCTTGGATTTTCCTTATCTTAATATGAACTTTCAGATACATGATGAAATTTTGAGTCCCTTGTCTTCATTTCTATAGTGAATCCCATCTCCTGCCTCGATGTGTTTGGTGGAGTTCATAAAACTTGATGATTAGGGCTCCCCTTTTCTACATTTTCTTGTGTATTTGGTCTTGTTCATTGGTAGGAGGATCCACTTCTTCATAATCCTCTTCCTCATCAAGCAAATTCTGTGGCAATTTCCATCCCTTCACTTGCTTTCTTGTTTCCTTCTTCCTTTGAGGCACTTTATTGGCATTAGGACATGAATTTTGTGGATGTCACATTTTCCGGCTTATTCGACATCTAAATGTTGTGTTCCAAAAATATAGGAACTGTGTCGAGCATTTCTTGTTTTGTGTCAACAAAATATGATCAGCAATCCTTTTTTTAATTCTACATCCACATAAATTATGGCGATTGTGTAGATTTATTAATTAAATATTTGGGTATCTTTCTTTATATATCACCTTAATATGTTCCCAATGGCTTCTATCACTTTATGGAGGCAAAAATATAAGGGTACATTATGCAATCTAACCCAAACTGACATTCAAGATACTACCATTATATTGGAGTTGAAATCTGGGAACCAAGGGGTGAAAAAAAGTCCCGCATAGCCCCAAAACCATGGACCCTCTTGCAATATAGATTCACAATCCTCTCACAATGTAAATTTTGCTATGAAAAAGCCCATGGAGCAAAGGTGCATCTCACAATTTATTGTCCAATTTGTGAATATCCAATGGAAAAGATCCACTGGTTTTGGCCAAAAACTATTGAGTCTACATAATACTTCCTGAGATTCATATTTTGTGCAAAAATCATTTGTTTATGGTAGATTTACAGTCATTACTTGGATTTGATTCAATTGTTCCACTATGAAGGGGTTGGGTATATTGTGTTTGTAATCTAGTGTTGTTGAGGCAACAAATTTGGATTTGAGGATATCTATGAACTAAAAGACTCCATTTTCTTACCCTTGATTCGATTATGTTCCTTTGTGAATACTAGATCCAGACACTCCCTGTGTTCCCTTTGAATTTCATGGTCGAGGTGATCCTCCTCGAAGCCTCAAGTTTAATATGATGGTGGATGATGGGAGGATGTTATAATCTTGTAACATCACATCTTCCTACATGGATTTTCCTCTGAAAATCAGACTTTGTAGGAGTGTCGTGATACCCAGAGTGTGCATGATATTGTGCTTTAAATGTTTGACGCTCTCTGTGTCCCGAACCCAAAATAATATTGATTTTCCATGTGGGGATTTGATAAAAAATTGGAAGGCTACCAAATCAAGTGCCCATACTTTACAGTCATACAGATCTTCAACCAAATCAATGAATAAGTGTGGAGATGAAAAGAGGGAGAGGGATTTCTATGGTAGTATTAATTTCATAAGTGATGGCCAAATCACTAAACTCACCCACTTTGATGGAGGAAAATTATGATATGGAAAAATGTGAAGCAGACTCTCCATATATAACGCTACTCCTCCATTTCAACAACCTAATGTACTTAGGGGATTGGGAATATCCAGATCTGGGATCTTTAACAAAAAACCTACAAACATATCCAAATGTGTTTGAGGTGGAACATTCACTTTTGTAGACAAAATTTTGCCTCTAAATCTGATCAATATTTCTATTGTGACTAAGAGAAGACAATTATAAGATTTCTATATTCAAGCTTTTGTGATCCATACTAAATTAAGAAAAATCTTTCAGTAGAAATAACATAAGAGAAATTTTTCAAAATTTTTGGTACTTATGATGAACCACACTTGCTCGTTCGAAATGTGTTGGCCAAAACTTTCTCTTATGTGATTTCTACCAAAAGACATTGCTTAAGTTATAATATTTTTGCTCCATACTTGCCTTAATCCTAAACAAGTTCATTCCCAACTCATGAATGAAGTTATAAGATTTCTGCTCCATACTCACCGTAATCCTACACAAGTCCATTCCCAACTCATGAATGTGACTTCCTTGACTTCCATCTATTACATTGTGTACATATAGGGTGAGAAGATACTCTACATCGACAATATGGTCAATGATACTACCGATGGCCTAGCCTATCAATCTCCATCTTCGTGCGAGAGACTGAAGGCAATATTAAATCCATTCAAAAACTCCATTATCAGACCCACGAGCAATGAGATCATTCCCTAGCGATGACATAGAAGGTGGATTTGACGTTTGAAGAAACCCAACCACATAAGGAAAGAGAAAACACTAAGAAACCCTAGCCATCACATCAAGCTCATCCTCTTGACATAGTTCCCCTTTCAATCTTTAATTTGATTTTTTAAATAATATATTCTTAACTTACATTTTAATCATTTTTTTTTATTTGATTCAATGATTGTAAGTTCATAATTAGTGTATTAATTAATTAATTTTTTATGTTACAAAATGGGTGAATTTTATACCTTGCTAAATCTATTTAGTATAAAATCAAAATTTCACAAATATGTTTAGTCAATAAATTTTATAGATACAAATGACCATGACAATACCACAGGTAATAATGACTATGGATTTTCCTTGTAAGAATCATCACTAGCTTTTGTATGTTTGAAAATCACAAGTTTTCATTATTTTTTTTAATCAATATCTACTTTTAAAAAATACAAATAATTAGAACATCACAGGTGACTATGAGCATACATATTCTTTTAACCACAATCATTCAATGTAAAATTAAAAATATATCCAACAAAATGAACATAAAGTTTAAAAATTAATTTACAAATGGATGTTTTCTGATGATAGAATTTTAAATGTATCTGGTTTTAATTTATGCTATGTATTTTTGTTGTGCTTTTGTTTGCCTGTGATTGTTTGTTTGGGTATAATATTTTTACACATATTTAAAATCATATACAATAATTACTTTTAGAATGAGTAGAACGTGTGAATTAACTTATTAATCTTTAAATTGTTGTTTAATTTGATAAAATCTTCTTTTTTCAACATCATTAATGAATTTGAATTTTTATAAGCACCACTATCCAATGCACAATATTTTTATAAGTGTTTTTAATTACTATGTTTCTTTATAGTTAGTTACAGGTTGATGTTTTGTGATGATAAAATTTTAAATGTTTGTGTTTTTATTTTATGAAATGTATGTGTTTGTTTCTTTATGCTCTTGTTATATGTATAATTTTAGAACACAAAAAAGTATTTCATTAGAATATCCCATACGGAAGTCCATTGCCCAAATTTTCTATTGACTTGATACAAAGCACCACTATGATGATTTACACACATAAAATATAATATGGAAGAATTATAGTACCAATTAATTGAATGTGTATTAAACTATACATGTTCAAATTAGCAATTAGTTGAACAAAATTTCATTTAGTTTTTCAAATGACCATAACATCATGAATGGTTATGGATTTTTTGTAGGTATCACTATTCAATGCATATTTGAGAACTATTTTTAACCAATATATATTGTTAATTAATAACGAATCGATGTTTTGTGATGGTAAAATTTTAGATGTTTGTGTTTCTATTTTATGTAATGTATTGGTTTGTTTCTTTGTGTTTGTATGTCTATAAATTCCTGAACATAAAAATTCTTTTCTTAGAATAACTTGATACAAATAAATTATATGATGATTTTAAGAATGCATAGTATCCAATGCAAGAATTACACTTCAAATGAATTGAATGCTTGCATAGCTTATCTATGCTCAATTTAATAGAAGTTCACTTATTTTGGTAAATGACCATGACATCATGAATGAAAATGTACTTTTTTTTGTAACCAAGACTATTCAATGTGTGTATTTTAAAATTACAATTATTTTAAATTAATATATTCTTATAATTATTTACAATTTTATGTTTTATGGTAGAATTTCAAATGTTTGTGATTATATTTTATTTTTTTGTATATGTTTGTGTTTGTGCATATATAATGGCTTTACCCATACATAAATATCGTATATAACAATTACACTTTAAACGAGTTGAATTTGGGTATTAACTTATTTTATGTGCAAATTGATGTTCAATTTAATAACATCCCATTTATTTCAAAAAATGATCATAAAATTTATCAATTAACATATATTTCAATAATAAGAATAACTATAATATCACGAATGATTATGATGATAAATTTTTTTGCAAGCAGAACTACTCAATACATTTATCATAATTTGTAAGAAATTATGTACTTTAGAAATTAATTAGCTAGAAATTGATGCTTTATAATGATGTAATGTTAAAATGTGTTTTTTATTTTTTAATATGAGTTTATTTGTTGTGTTATTTTTTTCTTTTTAGTGTCATGATTTTTTAGATACATAATATCATAATATTATACAAAAACGAGGAAAAAGTTCAATCTTATATTTTAACTCACTTATGTTCAATTTAATTTGTTTGCCAATATTTTAATCAAAATCTATTTCAAAAATACAAACATGGATTTGAATTTTATCCTTTGATTTATAGTGTGTTAAATAATAAGTTCATTTTCAAATCAAAGACAATTATTAAAAAAATAAAACTTTCTTTTTTAAACATGCTAAATATGTCTTTTGAGGGTGCTTATGTTTCCTCTAATTACAAAATTGAATTGTAATAAGCATTGGTAAATTTATATTATGACCTTCTTAATTGAATATTCAATTGCCCCTAACAAGTCAAAGTGCGTCAAGTGATGTGACATATGACAATGTGAACATTTATTTTTATTAATATACAAGAAAATTTGTCTTTTTGTGTTATGATTCTTGAAAAATTATTAAAGGCTTAAATGTGATATTGGACTTCTAATTCACACTGAATGAGTTACGCCCAAGAAGAGGAAAGATAAAAAGTTCAAAAAAAATTCTCCTTTTTGCTAGAGTTGAATTGTCAGTTTCGCAGACTACTAAGAAAACACATGATTCCATAAAAACTTTTGTGTGTGAAACTCACTTAAAATGATTGTTGGAGATAAAAGGAGTTAGATAAAATATAAAGGTATATTCGGAAATAATTAATGTACTCATACCCCAGAAGTAGCAAGATGTTGCTAAGGGTCAAGGAAATGTAAATTGGAAAATCACTACTATTTGTTCTCCTGGGAAGTAGGAGTTAGAGCTTTGGGGAAGGTACATGGAAACATAGTTCTTGGTTGGAGGAATGAAATAGCCTTTGATCTATTTCCATCAAGAAAAGCTCAGATAAGTATATTCTAAAAAATAATACACTTGAATGTGTGGAAAGATGCAAGAGGATATATTCTATGGGTAGACATTAGATATTCACATCAGCTCTATATATTTTGTTTCTAAATAATGATTGTATATAATTTACTATTACTATAATTTTCATTGAAGAAGAGCATATGAAAATTAGGCAAGAGGCATGTTGAACCCTTGTCATGGGAGTTTGAGAAGGTCGTCCTTTAGGCCCTAATATTTCTTTACCCAAGGTTGCTTGTTCCATGGCCAATTCATATGATTCTAGTGCTTTGACCTATAGCAAGCTAAACTAGGTATACATTTATTTTTCTACATGTTAAATTATGTATAAATTTATTTTTCTTACCTGTAATAGTTCTTCTCTGTAGTAGCTTACAACAAACTATATATTTACGGGTGAGTAAGGGTTATTGTGCATGTTTTGTATATTTATCCATTCAAACAAGATTCTTTAATTAATTACATAATATCATTTTTCATCTTTGCAAATATTCAAATGTATTATTTTTTGTTCACGCTTATATATTTATCCATCCAAACAAGCTTATTTAATTTATTATATAATATCCTCTTTCATCTTTGCACACATTCATGTGTATTATCATTTAGAATATACTTATCTAAGCTTTTCTTGATGGAAATAGATCAAAGGCTATTGCATTCCTCCAACCAAGAACTATGTTTCCATGTACCTTCCCCAAAGCTCTAACTCCTACTTCCCAGGAGAACAAATAGTAGCCATTTTCCAATTTACATTTCCTTGACCCTTATCAACATCTTGCTACTTTTCGGGTATGAGTACAATAATTATTTCCAAATATACCTTTATATTTTATCCAACTCCTTTTATCTCCAACAATCATTTTAAGTGAGTTTCACACACGAAACTTTTTATTGAATCATGTGTTTTCTTGGTAGTCTGCAAAACTGACAATTCAACTCTAGCAAAAAGGAGATTTTTTTTTTAACATTCTATCTTTCCTCTTCTTGGGCGTAACTCATTCTGTGTGAATTAGAAGTCCAATATCACATTTAAGCCTTTAATAATTTTTCAAGAATCATGACACAAAAATACAAATTTTCTTGTATATTAATAAAAATAAATGTTCCCCCGGATGTGGGTGTTGGCACGTCACAAAGGAACGGGCCACATGTCCAGCATGTTCCGCCCCGTGCTCGCATTTAAGGTTGATGGAGTTAGCCGCCAAAGGGTTAATCCTCCGCAGTCCGAAATTTGGGCATTCAATGCCGAGCAGAGTGAAACGATGGCGCTGCAGCTTGCAGTTATGGTTCGCTCACACCGAGGGAATGAGGAGGGTTATCAAGGCACGCATGAGCAGAAGCAAGCCCATTGTAATGATGAAGCTGGTGAGGTTCAGACGCAGGGGAATTCCACGAGGGTGCAAATGCAGAGGTGGGCGGTTATTCTACCAGTTCGACCTGCCATCTTGGCTCTCCGCGGCTCCAATTCAGGTTCTGGTCTCAGGTGGAAGCGGCAAACCAAGTGCAATAAGGGAAATTTGGTTACAAAGAGGGACTTTCTTCCCTCAGGCTACAGTTTCTCAGAAATTGTCGCGATTGGGAGAAACTGGTGGCGAATTCCGTCTGGTTGCTGGTCTGAAAATTCAACGCAGGCTAACAGGGGAGACGGAGGCATGTCCATGGCGAGATTACGGGAGAGACAACCTTGCAGGAGGGGAAATGGGTGAGGTTCATCCTCTCGCCCTCCGGCAGCGAATGAGCACCACTATTGTTGCTGCTGTTATTGCTACAGGAGGGCAAGGGCTAAGCCACTCCAAATTGGGCAATTCACAGAGGTGGGCAGCTCAAGCGAAAGAGAGCCAGCTCTTCGAGCATTTGGCTCGGTTGTGTTCACCCTAGCCAGCTCCAAGGACAGTGAAGGTATCAATGCTCATATTTTAGTTCTCTTTACTAAAGCTCCTGAAGGGAATGACAGTGGGACGCCTCCAAGAATGGTGGAACCACCCAGAGAGGGCATTGGAAAGGAGAGCCCAGTCCTGCAACCACCAATTGAGGTGGGCACCTCAGGGAAGGAGATTCTGCATGCCCCCTCGCATCCCCAGGAGCAGGAACCTCAAGACTCAACAAAGGATAAGTGGGCTACCATGTGGGAAGGAATCCCTGAGGGTCAGGGATGGTGCACCATCGTGGAAGAAAAAGGTCTTGGCGATGAAGGTCTTAGTGACGACTGACCCTCCGACGCGTGCACCAGCTCTTACCTTTCTCTCTCTGCTCGGGTCCAGGATAAAGGTCACTATGTTTGTTCACTTGCAGTTTTTCATTTTGTCTTGTTTCTGTCAATCTACTCTACTATCAGTTTGTCTCGTTTGTTTCGATCTACAGTCGAGTCTTCAAGGAAGCCCCTGCGTGGGCCGTCTTGTTCTGTTAAACGTCAAGTAGAATTGGCCTCGGCCTCAGTTATTTTTTGGGGGAATTTAGGTAGTTCTGTCGGTGCTGCCCCTGCGAGGGAGCTTTTTGCGTCAATGCCAAGATACCCAAAGTGCCATTGGTGGCCATGGAAGTCTTGTTTCACTGCTTGTAATATTTTCCTTTATATATAATATAATGGACTAGCTAGTTTTACCGTGAAAATAAAAATAAAAATAAATGTTCACATTGTCATATGTCACATCACTTGACGCACTTTGACTTGTTAGGGGCGATTGAATATTCAATTCAGAAGGTCATAATATGAATTTACCAATGCTTATTACAATTCAATTTTGTAATTAGAGGAAACATAAGCACCTTCAAAAGACATATTTAGTATGTTTAAAAAAGAAAGTTATATTTTTTTCTAATAATTGTCTTTGCTTTGAAAATGAATTTATTAAATTAAACACAAATATAAATCAAAGTATAAAAATTCAACTCCATGTTTGTATTTTTTAAATATATTTTGATTAAAATATTTGCAAACAAATTAAATTGAACATAAGTGAGTTAAAATATAAGATTGAACTTTTTCCTCGTTTTCATATAATATTATGATATTATGTATCTGTAAAATCATGACACAAAAGAGAAAAAAATAACACAACAAATAAACCCATATTAAAAAATAAAAAACACATTTTAACATTATATCATTATAAAGCATCAATTTCTAGCTAATTAATTTCTAAAGTACATAATTTCTTGCAAATTATGATAAATGTATTGAGTAGTTCTACTTGAAAAAAATTTATCATTATAATCATTTGTGATATTATAGTTATTTTTATTATTGAAATATATGTTAATTGATAAATGTTATGATCATTTTTTGAAATAAATGGGATGTTATTAAATTGAATATCAATTTGCACATAAAATAAGTTAATACCCAAATTCAACTCGTTTAAAATGTAATTGTTATATACGATCTTTATGTATGGGTAATGCTATTATATATGCACAAACACAAACATATACAAAAAAATAAAATATAATCACAAACATTTGAAATTCTACCATAAAACATAAAATTGTAATTAATTATAAGAATATATTAATTTAAAATAATTGTAATTTTAAAATACACACATTGAATAGTGTTGGTTACAAAAAAAAATACATTTTCATTCATGTTGTCATGGTCATTTACCAAAATAATGAACTTTTATTAAATTGAGCATAGATTAGCTATGCAAGCATTCAATTCATTTGAAGTGTAATTCTTGTGTTGGATACTATGCATTCTTAAAATCATCATATAATTTATTTGTATCAAGTTATTCTAATAAAAGTTTTTTATGTTCAGGAATTTATAGACATACAAACACAAAGAAACAAACCAATACATTACATAAAATAAAAACACAAACATCTAAAATTTTACAATCACAAAACATCGATTCGTTACTAATTAACAATATATATTGGTTAAAAATAGTTCTCAAAGATGCATTGAATAGTGATACCTACAAAGAAATCCATAACCATTCATGATGTTATGGTCATTTGAAAAAATAAATGAAATTTTGTTCAACTAATTGCTAATTTGAACATGTATAGTTTAATACACATTCAATTAATTGGGACTATAATTCTTCCATATTATATTTTATGTGTGTAAATCATCATAGAGGTGATTTGCATCAAGTCAATAGAAAATTTCGGCAATGGACTTCCATATGGGACATTCTAATGAAATACTTTTTTGTGTTCTAAAATTATACACATAACAAGAGCATAAAGAAACAAACACATACATTTCATAAAATAAAAACACAAACATTTAAAATTTTATCATTAGAAAACATCAGCCTGTAACTAACTATAAAAAACATAGTAATTAAAAACACTTATAAAAATATTGTGCATTGGATAGTGGTGCTTATAAAAATTCAAATTCATTAATGATGTTGAGAAAGAAGATTTTACCAAATTAAACAACAATTTAAAGATTAATAAGTTAATTAACACGTTTTACTCATTCTAAAAATAATTATTGTATATGATATTAAATATGTGTAAAAATATTATACCCAAATAAGCAATCACAGGAAAACAAAAGCACAACAAAAATATATAGCATAAATCAAAACCACATACATTTAAAATTCTATCATCAGAAAACATCCATTTGTAAATTAATTTTTAAATTTTATGTTTATTTTGTTGGATATACTTTTAATTTTACATTGAATGATTGTGGTTAAAAGAATATGCATGCTCATAGTCACTTGTGATGTTTTGATTATTTGTATTTTTTAAAAGTATATATTGATTAAAATAAGTCATGAAAACTTGTGATTTTCAAACATACAAAAACTAGTGATGATTCTTACAAGGAAAATCCATAGTCATTATTACTTGTGGTATTTTCATGGTCATGTGTATCTATAAAATTTATTGACTGAAAATATTTGTGAAATTTTGATTTTATACTAAATAGATTTAACAAGGTATAAACTTCACCCATTTTGTATCATAAAAAATTAATTAATTAATACACTAATTATGAACTTACAATCATTGGATCAAATAAAAAATTTGATTAAAATGTAGGTTAAGAATATATTATTTAAAAAATCAAATCAAAGATTGAAAGGGGAACTGTGTGAAGAGGATGAGCTTGGTGTGATGGCTAGGGTTTCTCAGTGTTTTCTCTTTCCTTATGTGGTTGGGTTTCTTCAGACATCAAATCCACCTTTTATGTCATCGCTAGGGAATGATATCACTGCTCGTGGGTCTGATAATGGAGTTTTTGAATGGATTTAATACTAATTTCAGTCTCCCACGCGAGGATGGAGACTGATAGGCTAGGCCATTGGTAGTATCATTCACCATATTGTCGATGTAGAGTATCTTCTCACCCTCTACATACATAATGGCAAAGATGGAAGTGAAGGAAGTCACATTCATGAGTTGGGAATGGACTTGTGTAGGATTAAAGCGAGTATGGAGCAGAAATCTTATAACTTCATTCATGAGTTGGGAATGAACTTGTGTAGGATTATGGCAAGTATGGAGTAGAAATATTATAACTTAAGCAATGTCTTTTAAGTAGAAATCACATAAGAGAAAGTTTTGGCCAACACATTTCGAACGAGCAAGTGTGGTTCATCTAAGTACCAAAACAATGAACGAGACTTGTTGGTTCGAAACACATGGGCCAAAAATTTCTCTTATGTGATTTCTACTGAAATATTTTTCTTAATTCAGTATGGATCACAGAAGCTTGAATATAGAAATCTTATAATTGTCTTCTCTTAGTAACAATAGAAATATTGATCAGATTTGGAGGCAAAATTTTGTCTACAAAAGTGAATGTTCCACCTCAAACACATCATTTCGTAGCTCTGTTGTTAAAGATCCCAGATCTGGATATTCCCAATCCCCTAAGTGCATTAGGTTGCTGAAATGGACGACTAGCGTTATATATGGAGAGTTTGCTTCACATTTTTCCATATAATAATTTTCCTCCATCAAAGTGGGTGAGTTCAGTGATTTTTCCATCACTTATGAAATTAATACTACCATAGAAATCCATCTCACTCTTTTCATCTCCACACTCATTCATTGATTTGGCTAAAGATCTATATGACTGTAAAGTATGGGCACTTGATCTGGTAGCCTT
>APFE030451622.1:0-22423 GCA_000404065.3 Pinus taeda | reverse complement strand
TTGGTCACTGAAACTTTGGATTGCGTGCTTGCTTGAGAAAGCTCTTTTTCTTCCTACAAAATAAAAACACAAAACCCAACATGCCTTATGGCTTAAAGTTAGCTTTACCCGGAAGTTAAATATTTTTCTCAATGTTTCTGATTTTCGAAGATCACACTAAGGCGCAGGGAAAAGAGCATACGCATGAGAAAAATCCTTCCTTTCTGTTTCTGATTTGCCTAGATCACATAGAGTCGTAGGGAAAATAGCATACACAGAAATGAAAGGTATAGATTCGGTAATAAAAAAAAAAGTTAAATAAACCGAAACCGAAATAAAGAGAGAGAAAATAACTATAAACTGCAAATAAAAACTGTATACCTCCAGATCTTAAAAATGACATAGCTATGGCTACTGGAAACCCTTTCACGTGAAACAAAAGGGGTTCCTCACTAGAACAGATGCTCCTAAAATAATAGAGCAGTCCTCTCGGCCCGAAAGCAGTTAGAAATAGCATATCTAGGAGACGGTAGTCGGATGCAGTTGTATTGGCTTCAAATTTGGATCACCAAACGACGCGGCCCTCAAATAGCTCTGATACCATGTAGGAATTTACAGGGTAAGTTCCTCAGACAGAACACCAAAGGACACCGCTCACGAACAGATCACAGATCAATACACCAGTATTTTGACATGGTTAAAACCCTCAAAGAGGGAAGCAGTCCACAGCCTGAGCCAACGCGACCACTGCAGGCAATTTATTAATAAAAGAATGAAAATTTACATAAGCTTCTCTCGTGAATGGTTAACCTACAAATGATCCTCCATGTGCTTTAAATAGAATTCATGGACCAATCGAGTGTCAAGCCATGGATCAAGTGTCAGTAATACCGAGGAGAGAATGAACCATCGGATCACTACATATCGTGACCGTCGGATTGTAAGTTACAAATGTACATAGTAAAGAAACACACTTTACCTAACTCTATACTAGACCAAGTTTTACTTAACTATTCCTATGTGTCGGAATATCCTAACAGTGCGTTAGGTTCCAAAGCGTTTTTAGGTTCATTAAATTTATTTTATAGTTGATCTTATTTAAGAAATTTGCCTTTCTGGTTCACCGTGTGATGTAGATTTACAATTCCTAAAATGCATTCTAAGATGATAAACAATCGTTTAATCTTGTTTTGTAATGAAAATTGTAGCTACTAAGGAAAGAGGAATGAGGGTCTTTCAACAAAGAGCACAGAGCACACACTAAATGCATTGTCCTAAATCAAACCAATAAGCAGTCTAAATGCAAATGCACATGCATGTATTTTTTTTAGCCTTCTTAATGTGTGAATGACAAGAAGAATGCTAAGTGCAAATATGAATTATCTTTTCAAAGCGACAATACTAACAAATTTCTCTTCCAAACGAAGTGAACATAACGACGACACTTTGCAATTTCGAATTGAAAATTGTTTTTGACACTTGAAAAACTTACTAATTCAAATCACATACAAGAGTAACAGTATAATCGGCCATCAAGAACAATAGGATTCTCTTCTATGACTGAAAATGACACTTGCGACACTTCCAAATCAAGAAACGACAGTCTGATTACACTACTTCTTTGTAAAAGAGAACTGAAAATGGCGCACAATACATAAAAACATTTACAGTTCTTTGCACAATGGAGGGGGAAATGTGGAAAAGAAGGGGGTTTCCATAGTGGTATACTGATCACAGACAGAAAAACTCCTGAATAGAGCTAAAGAGAGTGAAGAAAAACCAAAGTCTGAAGGCAAAATTATCCTTCTCTGACCATCGCACCTGTTACACAGGGAATCCAGTATGCATCTCACCTACTGCACATGGGAGGTGCGATGCATAGAGACTTCCTTGAAGAGAGGGTGCGATGGTACCAGTGCAAGACTTTTACTTCATCTTTGGTCACAATTTGTAGTTCAGTTCAGGGATTTAGGCCGAGCAAGTGATGTTTAGTAAATATAAATCACAGGGGTTGATCTATTGAGGTTACTAGAGGCACCACCAGGGCAATTAGAGCATTTGCAGATCGATTGTTCAATTTATAAACAAAACCCCAGAGATAGACTGAAGCAACATTGATCTACTTTTCACTTGCATAGCAAATGCAGTTCGAAGGCTAGCTAGCTTGACTTCAGGCTCCGTCTGTAAATTTATAAAACAAACAAATTTAGACTAGCAAACAATCTATTCACTCCCCAGTGGAGTCGACATTTTCTTATCGGGAAATCTAGTATCCACTTGGAGCTGCTAGTCCCACTAAGACTGGTAGCTATATTAGAAACAAACAAACTAAAACTACTTTAGCTTTCCTTTATGAGAAGTAGATAAGAGGGGAACAAAGGACACCAACCTCAGTCTTGCACTTGGTTCCTTGCTCAGTTCCTCTCCTTTCTGATATATCTTTGCCGCTTCTTCTTCGTCTACCCAACTTCAAAGAGCACCTGTAGAATCAAAGCAGCATAATACTATCGAAGAATAGAGATCTACAAACATAAGCAATACAGGACTAGATATGTATTGGCCACACAAATGCATATATCATCAAACATACAAGAATGTAGAGGAAAACTTGAATAGCTTTATTAATATCAAGAATAGCAAAGAGGATTACAATCAATTGTTCTGACCCAACATCATCCTCCAGCAAGAAATCCCTTCTTCACCTCATGTAAAGCTTAGATCACCCAACACTATGATGTTACACCAGGAAACCAACAACACTTCTTTACAAGATACAAGATTCTAGCCTCTGGATCTCTGTGATGAGGGATCCATATATAGATGATTGTAGGGGGGTGAGTCAGCTGACTCAGCTTCTAGGATTTTGATTAGTGTCTTCTCTCTGATATTTCTTGATTCCACTTGGAGATTGATGATATCTTACTCATCCCTTGGCGAATTCAGAGAGGCAACTGTCAGAGGAGAAGTTTCTAGAAGATTCTATGATCCTCCACCTCACAAACTATCTCTGCCATTTCTCCATTCTCTCCCATCGCACCCTACATAAGGGCTTTCAGTATGCATCGCACCCTTTACACTGAGTAGGTGAGATGCATCAAACCCTCTACACTGGGCATTCTGTATGGTCTAGTTTTCACCAGTTCTGAGCAGTTTTCTATGGAGAACTTCTGGGAGATGATGTAATTAGTTGACCTTGTTCCTTTAGGGAGTGAAGCAACAATTTTAGGGACTTAGGAGCCTTTTGTTTATGGACATTTAGGATCGGGGTTGCGGTGCCCAAAAATGTCTATAACAGTGAGATCTCTCTTGTTTCTCATACTTCTTTTAACATGACTTCCCTCAGACAAATCTAGAGCATCTTGGAAGAAATTCCTTACCAAGAAGTCCTCCCATGTATCCCCTACACTTCTTAAATGAAATTCAACTAAAATCTTCACTAGTCCATGGTGATATAGAGAGGTTTCTATTGATTCAACTTTCTTTTGAACGTTAGTTGCCATTATTCTTAGACTATTCAAAAGGAAAAAGGGAATATTGAGGTTCCATTCTATAGAAAATTCATTAGCAATATTATATGATAAACATACACAGATCCTAACCTCCCTTCACATAATAATTTTTTTCAGTATTAACAGCATGTTACTCCATCTTTTTTTGAGTGCAGAAATTGGAATCCCTTTTCTAAAGACTAAAATGTCCATACCTAGGTTTTTAAAAATCATCTTCCAAGATTCATCATGAAACTCTTTGTTTTTGAACCACCCTTCTCCTAGCCTTGGGAGTTTTGTTGCTTCATCTTTGAAAGACTCAGTAACTACAAATTTGATGTCACCTATTTCCACTTCCATTCCATCAAATGACCTGACAAAGGATTTAATGATTTCCTTATGCTAACCATTGAATTTTTCAATAAAACACAACAACTAGCCTTCTGTAACATTCCCTTCAACTGCAAAAATCCCTCCATGTATTTTACCCCTACGGGTTCAGTTCTAACAATAAGCCCCATAACCTCTGTTCTCGGCTACGCTTCAAAACTACTCTCCCTATCTGAGAAATGGAATGACTGCATATATGGTAATAAGAACACTGTGTATACAAAAGTAGAATGATTATGGATATGGAAATAGGATGATAGGGTATATGGAAGCAGAATGATTGTGAATTATGGAAAGAGAACAACTGTATATACAAAATATATGGACATAGAGTGACTGTATACAAAAGATGGTTGCATAAGTATGAGAGAAAAACTTAATATTTGGCAAGTAATAAATAAACAGTCAGGGTTTGAAGATTCATATATTGGTATGTCATGTCATTAACCTGACTGTTAACAAATGTAGCTTTGGAGGACGGGTTAAGTACAAGTTATCGAGTTTAAGACAGAGATCAGTTATGGAGGATTCATTGGACTATTTGTCATTGAAGATGAAAGATATGGCAGAGACATTGTGGTGGTCAAATCACATGATGATTAATCAAGGAGACATGTGATCATACATGTTATACAAGCTTATGTTTTTGAATTGTTTTTTGAAATAAACTTTTGTATTTTACCTTCGGAAACTTACCTTCCACTTGCTAATATTTTGATGTTTGCTCCACAGGTGCTTTAGGCATGATTGTTCTTCAAATATTGATTTTTCTTGAATTACCTACATACAAGGTTTTATTATGAACTTGTCACTTTTTCTTGGACTGATAATCAAACTGTAGCTGCAGAATCAGATTAGTTGCAGAACAGGATCAGCTATGGAATGGAATCAGCTGCAGAACATGAAAACATCTACAGAATGTGAAACAAAGAGTAAAATATGGCTTATGAATGGATGAAATAGAAATGGTTGTGTAAGTGAAAATAAGACATAATGATAAATGAAAATGGAGATGAAAGAAATGCGGGAAAAGGAAAAATTTATTGGTGAAATATGGTAATGAAATGGAGTGAAACTGTAAAAGTAAAACAGAGTGAAGTGAGATGAGATAATGAATTTTGCATAATTCAAAGTCACTGTGGCTTTTTGTCACCACTTTTTCAGGAAAGAAATGGAAAATATAGGGTGTCAGAGTCTACTAATTTTCACCATGTATTTTCTGTATAAGCATTCCAATCAATGATTGGTTTTCAACATTATACTATATATATAATATAATATATATATATATAATATAAATAAGAAAATAAAGACTAAGTTAGTGAAGAAGAAGGATTCTTCTTCACTAACTTCATTTCAGAATTGTTTTGGAAGAACTTGATGAACTCCTCCTTTGAGATTGGTTTTTGATATATTTTCAATCTATGACCATTTATAAGAAGAGGAGTTTGACTTTCATCTATTGTTCTAATCCTCACTGCTCCATTACTGAAGACTTTTTTAATCTCATATGGCCCAAGCCAATGAGTTCGAAAATTCCCTTGAAAATCTTTAAGCTTTGAACCAAATAATAGTGCCTAATCTCCCCCCTGAAACCTCTTGTCCTTGATGTACTTTTCATGCCATTTAGCCCTCTATTGTTGGATTATACCAGTTCTTTGAACTGCCTCTTGCCTAATTTCATCAAGTTCATTTAATTTCTCCAGCCTATGTTTTTTAGCCTCTGATAAATCCACCCCCAACTGGACTACCATCTTGAAAGTTCTGATTTGGAACTCTATAGGGAACAATACTTGCTTCCCATAAACAAGTTCATAGGTTGTATGTCCTGTTTTGTTCCTCCATGTAGTTCTATAGGCCCATAAGGCTTCAGGAAGCCTTTCTGCCCAATCTCTTCTATGTAAATGCACAGCCTTGGTGAGGATTCCTTCTATAACATTATTTGTAGACTCCACTTGACCATTTGCTTGTGGATAATAGGGAGTAGATTTCCTATGATTGATGTTGTGCTCCTCCATAAGTCTTTCCATCATGTTGGATGTGAATTGAGATCCTTGATCTGTCACAATTTTTATTGGAACACCAAAACGAGTGAAGATGTCCTAAAAAAGAAAATTAACTACAGATTTTTCGTTAGCAAAAGGTAATGCTTTGGCTTCTACCCATTTGGTGACATCATCAATGCATACCAATATATACTTTTTCTGCTTAGAAGAAGGATTAATTTCTCCAATAAAGTCTAAAGCCCGCTTTTTAAAGGGTTCAATAAGTACCTGAGTTTGTAATGGCATTTCATTTGAGGGAGTAAGTTTCCCTACCCTTTGGCAGCTGACGCACCTCCTAACATATTCTTTAGCATCTTTGAAGACAGATGGCCACTAATATCCTAAAGAAAGGATTTTGTAGGTTGTCCTTTTGTTAGCAAAGTTTCCACCACACAAATCATCATGACATTCTTTGAGGAAATTAGGCATTTCATCTTCCTTGACACACCTTCTGATCATAATATATGGCCCTGTTTTATACAATTCCTTAATGATCCATGAATATCTTTCACTTTCTTGAATAATCTTTCTTTTATCTCTAGGAAACAAATGTGAAGGTAACTTCCCTGTAACCAAGTAATTAGCAACATTTGCAAACCAAGGAGTTTGAGTAGTTACCGCAAAAAGATATTCATGAGGAAACTTATCTTCAACCGAAGAGTCTTCTTTGATATTCTAAATCCTGGACAAGAAATCAGCAATGGTGTTTTGTTTTCCAGGTCTATCTACCATAGTAAAGTTGAATTCTTACAAAAGTAAAAGCCATCTTGTAACTCTGCTATTAGTAATGGGTTCGCTCATCAAATATCTAATTGTAGAGTGATCTGTATGAACAAAGGTTTCATAGCCTATTATATAGTGCCTGAACTTATTAGTTCCATGAACAACAACTAAAAATTCCTTTTCAGTCACAGTATAATTCAACTCAATGGGATTCAAATTCTTACTTATATAGTAAATGGCATAAGGAATCAAATATTTTTGTGCCAATATAGCTCCCAGAGCTGTATCTGAAGCATTTGTGGAAAGGAAGTTTCCAATTTGGACCTCTTAAAATAGGTGCTTCAGAAATATTTGCTTTCAAGGTTTCAAATGCTAGTTGGCAATTAGGATTCCAACTTAATTCACAATATTTTGTAAGCAATTTGAAGATTGGAGATGTCATTTTAGTGAATTTTTCTATAAACCTTCTATAGTATCCTGTAAATCCAAGAAAACTTCTAACATATTTTTGGCAACTTGGAATTGATAACCTAGAGATGACTTCAACTTTAGATTTGTCAACTTTAATCCCATCTCCTGAAATGTGATGTTCTAAAACAATACCTTTTGTAAATATCATAAAGCATTTTTCATGTCTTAGTGAAAGGTTTGTTTCTTTACATATTTTAACAAATTTTCCCAAATTTTCCAAAGCTTTTTCGAATGTGTTTCCAGAGACTGTAAAATCATCCATATATATCTCTACACAATCATGTATTAGATCAGAAAAAAATCCTATTACTACTGTTTGGAATGTTGTAGGTGCATTACACAACCCAAAAGGAAGTACTCGGTAGGACAAAGTTCCGCATGGACAAGTAAATGTGGTTTTATCCTGATCCTCAGGTGCTACCTGAATTTGATTATAACCACTAAAACCATCCAAGAATGAGAAATACTTCTTACATGTTAATGTATCTAACACTTGATCTACAAAGGGAAAGGAAAGTGATATTTAAGGGTTTCTTTATTCAATTCTCAGTAATCAATGCACACCCTCCATTTACCATTCTTTTTAGGCACAATTACTAGAGGAGAAACCCATTG
The DNA here is from genome assembly GCA_000404065.3 of Pinus taeda. Taxonomy (NCBI): domain Eukaryota; kingdom Viridiplantae; phylum Streptophyta; class Pinopsida; order Pinales; family Pinaceae; genus Pinus; species Pinus taeda. The sequence continues at coordinate 14,712 of APFE030451622.1, read as the reverse complement.
GCTATCTGAAATTGGGTAAATGAAGTTTACATTGAGTAATTTTTGGAGCTCTTCTTTTACAATTTCCCTAAGATTGGGATTCATTCTTCTCTGAGGTTTTCTGATTGGTCTACTATTTTCCTCAATATAGATATGATGGATACAAGTCTTAGGATCAATAACTTTCATGTCAGTGTACTCCCATGCAAATACAGCAAAATGTTTTTGTAATATTTTGTTAGCTCTTCATGTTGTAGTTTCTCCAAGTTTTTGTTTATATTCAATGTCCTACCTAGAAAAATTTCAATTGTAGAGCTACCAAACTCTTCCATAGAATAGAGAGACATCTACCTAGATGACAAGTATTCAACATTAGATTTTTCTTGAAATTTTTCATGATCATATTCTGAAGATGTTTCAAAATTTTCCAATGTATTCAAAATTTGACTATCTTCACTAATTTTTGATATAGTAAAGAGAGGTTGAATATTATCTTCATCATTAATCCATTCCTTGTCATCTATTTCTGTGATTTCTTTTGTTGTAGGATACAAAGTAAATTTCTTTGTTGAATTACCATCATAAATATACATGTCACCAGATCTAAAACTAATAAAAGCATCAGTTGTGGCCACCCAAGGTCTTCCTAATATGAGTTTGTGTCCTCCTAGATTATTCTTGGGAGTTAAGATCATGAAATCAACAGGATATTCCCAAGAATATAACGAGACTGAAATATCTTCTAGCACACCATATGGTTTGATTACTGATCTATCTCCAAGTTGCAGTAAGGTAGGTGGGTAAAGAAGATTAGGAAGTTTAAGCTGCTCCATAGTTTGTCTACTCATAATGTTTATTGCTTCCCCTAAGTCAATCAATGTATTTGGAATTTCAATTCCACTTATATGTGTCTTGACAATTGAACTTCCTGGATCCACATACTTTTGCATGGCAATTTTTCCCATCATTATGTCTGCTATCTTTCCTACCAGGTGAATTCTTTTTGTTTCTTTTGATCTTCTTCTTGGTATTTTGATGTTCAACTCCTTTATTGTCTTGGCTAGAATTGGAATTTCTCTAATGGCTTGTAACAATGGATTTTTGATACAAACATTCTTCAATTCATCTAGAAAATCATAATTCGGCAACAAGATCTGTTTCTCTACCACTCTATCAATTTGTTGTCTTTCAGGAAAAGGAGGTGTAGAAGCAGATGTTGGTTGCTCAATGATACGAGTTGTGTTCTTTGGTTCCTTTTGTTTTTATTTTTCAATGTTTTGGTTTTGGAGAGATGTTCAAAACTTTTATTGACTTTTAAATAATATTCCTCAAAAGTGTCTTGTTCTTCAATAAATACAGAATGTCTTTCCTTTTTTAATATCCTACCAGATCTTAGTTGAACATCATTAAGATCTAAAAGAGTAATCGTGTAAGTTGGAAATCATTGTCCTTTTACTAAGGAAGCATTCTGAGGGTTTTTTTTGTTTGGGTTTGATAATGGTTGAGTAGGTAACTGATTTGGTTTCTGCTAAAATGGTATTAAGAGTTGAGGATTTTGACTTTCTTGTGGAGGTTGTTGTGGAAATTGTAATGAAAGTTGAGGATTTTGATTTTGAAGTTGTGGCTGTTGATTTTGTTGTTGATTTTGTGGGGAAGGATAATTCTGATAGAATTGAGGGTATTGATAATATTGAGAAAATCTCCCATAAGGATTTTGTACCCCTTGTGCCCACAGTTGAGATTGATACTAAGATTAAGGTTGAGGCCAAGGTCGCTACCAAGAATTTCAATTTGGTGGGGGCTAAAGATACATTGGATTGTTAAATCCCTGATTTTGTGGCCCCTACGAAGGTCTTCCTGCAACAAAACAAAGATGTTCTATAGAATTTGGGATTTTTTCCTCTTGAAAGATAGCCTTAAGGCTCGGGATTGAGGGACAACCCTTGGTTTCATGGCTTTCCAAACATATCATACAAGTTTCTACAATTTTTGCATCTAAAGGGAATTCCCTTAGAGCATGTCTCTTTCTGCATTTTGGACAAAAATGGCTAAAGCATTAGCCACTTTTTTCTGCTTGTTTTGAATTTGAAGGGTGTCTAGTTGCTCACTAATGCTCCCTAAAATATCAGTTTTAAACTCATCAAGCATATTGCCAATTTCTGCCCCGCTTATAGATCCAGTTGCATATTTTTTTTCTCTAATAAGAGAAGGATGTCTTGGCCCTTTCCCTATTTTAGATTTCCCTCTTGAGAGATGAACACATATTTCTCCTATGTCACTCAATGGAAGTTGAGAAATATCTCCCTTCCCATCATGTTAAGGATATCTATCCACTTGTCTCTAATGGCCATTAACAAAATAGCTTTCAAAGTTTCTTCATCTAAATTTTTCACCTTTGCTCTTTTCAAATTGTAGTTGAATCTATCAACAGAATCTTCTAAGTTTTCATCCTCTCTTTGCATCATTTTGAACACCTCATCTTTATGATTGGTAGGCATGCAATAATCGAAGTATCTATCCAAAAATTCCTTTTTGATGTCATTCCATGTTATAATGGATTGAGTGAATAACGCCATGGACCATCTAAAAGAAACACCTTTTAGTGTTGAAGGAAACAATTTAAGTTTTTGAGAGTATTCTAGATTATCATACGTTCTGCACAAGACTTCAAACTCAAACTAAAATGTTTCAGGATCCTCACTTCTCAACGCATAGAAATTTGGGAGGACAGATGGTGAGATATTTTTCATTGTAGTATGTGTTTCCTCATCCACTATAGGGAATCAAAAAGAGTTATCTACTTCCCTATTTCCTCTTCCTCCTCCATTATTACCTCTACCTCCTCCATTATTTCCTCTACCTCTCCCTCTACCCCCTCCTAGAAGCAATGAGAATTCTCCATCTTGTTCTTCTTCTACCATTATAGTTTCTTCAGAGTCAGTATAGTGCTCAACCTGCAAGGTTATTCCCTCCTCCTCTGGTCATTCTATTAATGGATTATGGGATAGAGCTTCTACTTCCTCTTCCTCACCACATATTCATAATTCTTCAACTACAATAGGCTCTCCTATGGAGGTGAAAAAGGTTATCCCTACTGTTGGAGATTCAAAAAATTTCTCTCCTAGATTTGTTTTGGTAGATTAAGTAGGAGAATATTCTGATTGAGTTTCTGCCCCTTGAATTTCATGAATTCTATAGTTGGGAGTATGAGTCTGGGATGAAGGTGTGTCTTTTCTTACTCTTGGTGGAGTAGGTGGAGTTGTGCGAATTGAACTTCTATCCCTAGCTATAAATCTACCCCTAGAGTCTCTTTCTCTATGCATGTCATTGTTTTGTTTTGTTTTTTTTTTTTTTTTGAATGTAACAGACAAGGCTACCTAGTTACACTTCCCCAGAAATGGTGCCAAAATGTTTGGTCAATTTAGTGTCATAAATTTCTCTACATAAATTATCAATCCAGGTATTGTAAACTGATGAAGTGTAGTGAACTATATGTGTTATATGATCCTTCTTACTTCATTGTTTACGAGTTTTATATTGTTTTAATCCCTAATGATTTACAACGTACTTAACAAAATTTCTAATCTAACTTCTGTAAAGTTTGCTAAGAACTTAAAGAGATGAGAACTAAAAGAGCTTAATTAAGATTTGGAAGCAAAGTTTAATCAAGAAATGAAAACAGAGTTTCTATTTCTAATCATATCATTATCTCCAAACCATTAGCTACAACCTAAAAAGGAAAATTGCAACTACTATTTATTCAATTACAAAAACAAGACTAAATGAAATATTGAAAACTAAAAGTAACTATTATATAATATGTTACGAGAACAAAACTAAATGAAATACTAAAACTGAAAATGAAATTGCAACTAATATATTATGGAAGCAAAACTAAATGAAGTGCTTAGTTACTCTGCCTCGCAATTCTAGGAGAAAAACCTCCTTTTGATGACATTTTAAGGAATTTTGTACTTCATTATTCTAAGATAAGATAAATAAAAATGCAGAAAAGACTCGCATGAATGAAGTATTCAACCACTTAGTTTAAGATGAGTTATCAACTAGAAGGGCTCTTTAGAAACATTAATCTACACCATGAGTCAATAAACTAGTAAGAAAATGGCAAGAATAGTAATGGCGCTGCTCAGTCTATTTGAAAAACATAAGACTATTGAAACAGTAAATGAAACAAATACATTACACTACTGCATTTCAACTTCTAACTACTGATAAAAGTAGAAAAAAATTTAAGCAAAAAGAAACTTCTCTGCACTGAAAGTAGCTATTCTGCATTAGTAAAAAAATGATAAAGACTGCATTATAAACAAGGTTAGTAAATGGTTATGAACACTATGGAATAAATGATGAATGTACAATTTAACTATAAAAGACAAAACAAAATGAAATGAAACCTTAGTTAGCGCAGGGGCCCTCTGCAACTGATCACATTATGAGTGCTCAATCAATCTCTAGAAAACACTTTCAAATGTCCATAAAACACACGGTTTTCATATTAAAAATAGAGAATGAGTTTTTTTAAAATTATAGAATAGTAGTCTAAGATTAATACATCTAGAAATTCGAGCTGGTTCTGCGTTCTTCAAACAGGTATTTATAAGAAAATTATACACCTATTTATGGAGAAAAATAAGCTACAGCCAAAAACATGTAGCAGACAATTACACAAAATTCTCTTCCTCGGTTGCTGGAGACATAAATATAAGATGATGGATGTTGGATTTGGTTACACAGATGACTGTTAAAGTTCGTGGGTTTGGGAAGTTGTTTCGGATCTCATCACTGTGAAATGTGTACAAAACAAAGTCTTGTTTTCCTTAGGTCTCTATGTTTGACTTCTCCTTTGACCAGAGTCTTGTACCACGTTCCTTGTCGACCTGGGTGGGCTGAATAGGACACGATCCATGTCATGATGTTTTCCAAGCTACCCATGTAGTTATTTTCTCCTTCTAACACCTAGAACCTAGTAAAGCATGGAAGTAGTTGCGAAACAACCAATTAGCTGCAGAATGGGTTGTGTTCCATAGCTAAAAGAAAAAAAGTTATTCAAACAGTGAAAAATAAAATAATAACATGTAAATCACTAAAATGTTCTCCTTAAGGCAATTTATACTGGTTATTGATGATAGGGATGCATTTTCTTCATGGAAAGATAAAGAAAAGGGAGGGGAAAAGTTGCTAAGGAAAGGGAAGTTTTGAGGCCCAACACCCTGAATATAGTTTCATCCATCTAGATTGCGATATCAGGAGTACTAAATCATATGTACAATTGCTTCACATTGATACTCATTCCGATCATGGGTCTATATCTATAGACAACTATTTATGTACATGTAGTGTAAGTTTATAAGCCGAGCATGGGTATGCCTTCCCTCAACAATTAATGTAAAATCAAATATCATGATATATGTATTTTAATTTACGCAGGTCACCTTCCACTTTGATATCTCCTCATCACATCATAAAGCATTTCATTTGACAATGGCATTTTTCCAACTTCATGCTTTATGGTGTAGCGGTTACAGATCCATTTGGGTGAATCAAATCCCAACATTTAGATCAGTGTTTTAGGGTTCATCAAACCCTAAATTTAGTTGTTTCATTCCCTAAACAAGTCACCCCTTTGAATGCCTCCTTCCCAGACAATTTCATGACTTGAAGACATCCAGAAATTACCTCTAGAGGGAACAACATAACTAATCCCTTCAAATTTAGTAACCAAAGAACCCACAGTAAAAACCATTTTTCGTCAGTAACCAGAGAACCCATAGTAAAAACCATTTTTCGTGAGTAACTGGAGAACCCATAGTAAAAACCATTGTTCATCAGTAACTGGAGAACCCACAGTAAAAACCATTTTTCATCAATAACCGGAGAACTCACAGTAAAAACCACTTTTCATCAGTAAAAAGAGAACCACAGTAAAAACCATTTTCGTCAGTAACCGAAGAACCCACAGTAAAAGCCATTTTTCGTCAGTAACCAGAGAACCCACAGTAAAAACCATTCTTCGTCAGTAACCGGAGAATCCACAGTAAAAACCATTTTTCGTTAGTAACTAGAGAATCCAGAGTAAAAACCATTTTTCATCAATAACCGGAGAACCCACAGTAAAAACCATTTTTTGTGAGTAACTGGAGAACCCACGGTAAAAGCCATTTTTCGTCAGTAACCAGAGAATCCACAGTAAAAACAATTTTTCGTCAGTAACCACTGAACCCATAGTAAAAACCATTTTTCATCAGTAACCGGAGAACCCACACTAAAAACCATTTTTCGTCATTAGCCGGAGAACCCACAGTAAAAACCATTTTTCGTCAGTAACCAGAGAACCCACAGTAAAAACCATTTTTCGTCAGTAACCTAAGAACCCACAGTAAAAACCATTTTTTGTCAATAACTAGAGAATCCACAGTAAAAACATTTTTCGTCAGTAATTGAAGAACCACAGTAAAAACCATTTTTCATCAGTAACCAAAGAACCCACAGTAAAAACCATTTTTCGCCAGTAATCGGAGAACCCACAGTAAGGTGCGTTGCAAAGCAGTTAAGTTTACTACTAGGGTGCTCTGCAGAGCACTTAGGCTTCCTTTCACCTGTGTTGGGCGAGAATGACTGAAATTAACATAGGTTTTGGGGAATATTCTTATCTTTTGAAGTCATCTATAAGATTCCCTGACTTATCAACTCCTATGAGCTCGAAAATGGATGAGGAATGAGTTAAGGTGCATCCTATCCTCTCACCCCTTCCTCCATGGAACTAATTCTAAGTATGGAAGGCCATTCAATGCCACCATTAATGACAAAACCTCCTTCATCCTCCTATAAATTGACCACTCATCTAAGTGATTAGTGGATGGACTATGTTGAATTGTAAGGAGATAATGCTGCTATGAGATTTGGCCTTGAAGAAAGTGTTGTGATGATGCAAATTTGTCATGCTTTTGATGTGATGTGGATGGGATCCATGTTGGAGGAATGGCATTGAATCAGACAACAATGATTGTAATTCCTTCCTCTACCTAATAAAGTGTTTGAACCTTTTTCTCATATATTTGTATTTTTTCATAATGCTTATATGTCTAAATTGTATCTGATTCCTTTCACTTATATTCAATTTATTGTATGCGTTGATTAGTTTTTGTCTTCTATTATGTTTGCAGGGTACTTCTCAAGTGGATTAAGTATGGAAAAGAGCGATGAAATCGATACAAGGGATACAAGAGGAAAGAGGAACTACAGGTAGGCCTTGTATCCCCTCTTCTTATCCATTGTTTATAGGAAAAGTTTAAAACAATTTAAACTATTGTTGTAGGCACAACTACTTCTCTAGTGACTTAGTGTTTATCCGTAGATGCTAAATTCTCCAAAAAACAATAGTTTGAATCCGTATAGGGATTTTGTAGTTCAAGTGAGCAGGGTTGAATCTTCAAGGAAAGCCTCTCTCTGAGTGAGTCAAGAAAGAGGAAGAGCTTCCAGATCGAAATCTTGTCATGGAAGAGGGAGAAAGTTTGAGCCTCAGCATGAGGAAGAATTAAAGGGATGCAATTTTTCCACAAGAAATTTGCTGGGAAGAAAATCGTCAAAATAGAGAGGAAGAGCACCATGAGGGAATTTTTACTCAGTAGAATTCTCACGAAGAAGTTTGTTTTCTTATTGTAGCAGTAGTAAGGAACAAGGAGGATAAATTCAACATTTTCATGGCAGATATGGAAACCAATGGGCTGAGAGATCAAGAGACGTTTGATTTGGGTCATGCATTCTAGATGAGCATTTTCTCAAGGTCTATGTCGACAACATTGTGGTTGAGCCCATTGACCCAAATTAGCTAATGAAGTACAAAGGATAAATAGTGAAGGCCAAGAGGATGATCCTTGATGGAGTAAACAATCACATGGTATGATACATTGCTAGCAGAGGTACTACTAAGAATATGTGGGATTCCTTGGCAACGCTCTATCAAGGATCTTCCGAGTAGTGGAAGATATACTTAAAGCAGAAATTGAGATATACAGAGATGGAGAAGGGGGAGTGCATTGATCTTTTCCTCATGAAGCTTCAAGAGACTTGGGATGAGTTAGACACTTTGAGGTCTACACCTCAAGGTTTCGAGATGGTGAGACTGGCCCTAAACTCAATCTGAGAAGAGTGGTAGGTATTTTTCCAAAGCATCCTCGGTAGGGAAACTTTGATAAATTGAGATAATACGTGGGCAACTCTCAAGTAGGAAGAGTTGAGGATAGATCTAGTAAAGTGTAAGCTTGAAAAAAGCAACAGTAGTGTGTCAAAGCCCAATGAGGAGGAAGAGAATACAACCCCTGCATCCAAGAAGCAGCAGGAGTAGCGGAGGTGGAAGAAGGACCTCTCAGAGATCAAATGCTTCAAGTGTAGTGAAATGAGTCACTACGCAACACAATGTCCTCTCAGAAACAAGGAAAAATATGAGAAGCATAATCTGAAGGCAGAACCCATGAAGATCAAGGAGGAGGAGTTAGCCATGACAATCGAGATACCTCCAGGAGGGATGTGGGCTGATTTGGAGTTGTATTTCGAAAGATCTATAGATGGGAAGGATTATTAAGGAACCAACCTCTTGAATCAATACCATGTTACAGGAGCCCAAATCTGCAGTAGAAGGCTAGAAAAAGTGGAGTGTTGGAGCAACATATGCAGTGGCTAGAATCTGAAGTATAAGCAGTGTAGTGCACCACAGTTGGAGCAGGATAGGGAGGCACAATGTAGTAGCAGCAGCAACACAGTAGCTTTAGAGGGATAGCATGGGACTAGCACCAATCAAATCTTCAGCATCGAGATGCATCTATGATGAACATTTGTTCAGTAATTTGGGATATTTTCCCATTGTGGATGTAGTAACAGTGATACTTTGCAATGTAGGAGTAGTTGGTAGTGATAGTGCCTGCAACAACACAGATGCAAAAATTCAGAGGGAGTTGTAGTACGGATGTAGTGTTGACATTGGCAGTGTCAGCAAAACTAGAGTTGCAGTAGAAGTGCATTTGTTGGATGAAAACATGTAATACATTAGTAGTGTAGAGGACGATGTTATGAAGCGAGTGTGATTCCTTAGTGGGAGGAACTGCAAGAGCACATTCCTCATTAAGAAGGAGTGTTGATTTATGGTAGAATCATATTTGCTCTAAGTCTCAAATTTTGAAAGAAGGCTTGATCACATTAATTCCAAAGAACCCATAAAGTATTTTGGTAAATTCCATCAAGAGATAGTTCTATTAAAATAATTAATTATTTTTAATGGAACCCTATGTCTAAACTTAGGAAATTAAAATAATTAATGTGTATTAATCTAACTATGGTGTAGCTTCTGGAAGAATATGAGGATCAAGAAAAAATTATCTTAACCATTTATTATATTCTAATATTGGTCGTTGAATGTCACTGAGTATTATTTGAGGCTTGAGGGTTATTTGGAGGATGTACAGAGATTTGATCAGTCAGATCAAATTTTTGAAGTTAGAGCCAGTGTAATGATTTCGTAGTGATCACACAGAGAGGGAAAGAGAGAGATTTTGCTGGATGATCTTATCCATAACCAAGAATACTTAGTAGAGAGGTAGAGAGACACACAAATGAGGTAGGATAGTTGAGAGAGAGGGTGATGTGGAGCTAGGAAAGGCTCACACAGGACCCATGTAGAGCAGCGCAAAAGCCTTCCACCCGGAGGTGTGAATTGGCTGAGGAGGCTAACGTTATCAGTTAGGAGGGATGGAGTCAGCTCCTGAGAGAGAATAGATTCCTAGCAGAGGTAATGTAGTGCCTTAGAGGCTGACACAGGGCCACGCAGGGGAAACATAGAATTAGCCAATAAACTCATTGGTTTAGCTGTTGGACCAGCTAAACAAATAAAGAAAAGGTCAACTGTAAAGTAAAGTTGGTCTATAGTGACATGCTTCTTGTCCGCAACAAAGTAGGAATTGTATTCCATTATCAGGTAACCCATTCATCTATAGTGTGGTCCATTTGAGGAGATTAGTGGAAATTATCATTATTCGTCCATTTCCCTTGATTTATCACTCTTATTCAAGAAAGAAAATACATTATTTGAAATAATGTATCAATGGTTTTAGAAAGGCATAGCCATTTAATATTCTTGATTCTTTTAGTGTGATATATCTATGTCTTATTATATTGGAGAATAATTATCCTTTAGACAAGCAAAGTCTATTATAGTTATTTTTAGTGTAGTTTAAAAGTTTTATACTTTTATTCTTCCTAGTTATATTTTCCGATGATTTTTATTCAAAATATGATTAATGTAGGTTTTAACCCAATACATAAATTACTTCCATATGAATTCCCCTAGATCCCAAAACCGGGACTACCAGATTGATTTTTCATTATGTTCCTTTCAATGTAACAATACATATATATACATGTTGAAGCATTCATAAAAAAAAAATCCATTAACCCTAGATTAGAGCATAACCATAGTTCCCTTTACCAAATCTACAAAATAACATGGGCATAAAACCGTCATGCCAAAAGCCATGTGCAGAATCCATGCACAAAACCATATGTAGCCCCACCCACTTAATATAAGGTCCAAAAAAAAACTCCCAAAGTGTTTCCTTGGACCCCATGCAAGGGGGATACCTCCGCCCTAAAACCCCCTAACAAGGGGGGATGCACCCCACCGTGACCCTTCTATTGTGCCCGCCACAACGAATAGGGGAAGCTACCACCCCCCGAGATGCGACTACTTGTGGAAATAATATAACACACACCCAACATTTTCCCAATTGTTGTTTTCTTTTCCAACAGGAGGTCAAAGGAGAGATTAGTCATTGGTCCATTGTTTCTCTACACCAAGAAAAATTCTCAGTGCTCACAGACTTTTTTAATGCATCTGCAACATTCTTCAATGTGTCCACCTTTACCAGAAGCACCTTTTTGTCCTCAACGATATACCTTACAGAGTGATACTAAACATAAATTTGATTTGTATTTGAATGATAAGTAGGGTTATTTTCCAAGAAAAATGTGCTTTGACAATCACAACCTATCCTTATAGCTCAATGTACTAAACCCATACATGAACACAATGTTTGCAACCAAATTTCTTCCTTGCTTGCATGATTGGTTGCCATGTATTCTGCCTCTGTAGTTGAAAGTGCCACTACACTGTCTCATTCTCATCCAATAGGCTACACCTACAAATAGGTTAAACACATACACACTTATATATCTTCTCTGATCCATATCTGCAACCTAGTTTACATCAACAAATCCCTGGATGTCCAAAACTCTATCCAATCTTGGTTTTCCTTTGTAGCACAAACCATAATCACTAGTGCCACACAAATACCTAAAATCCCGCTTCACTATTGTTCAATGCTACTTCCCTGGTTTTGACATAACCCTGCATAATAATCTCACTGAATGTGCAATGTTTAGTCTAGTACAAATCATTGCATACACCATTCTACTGACTGCACTTGTGTATCAAATAAGGGACATGTCCTCTTCCTCGTCTTCTGTATTGTGACAATCTTCAATAGACCCATAGGAATAGGAACCTTCACTGGTTTACTAACCAAATATTAAACCTCTTTATTAGTGTCTTGAAATAGTTCCTCTGGTTTAACCAAAGCTTCCCCTTTTCCTGATCTCGTTTAATTTCCACATCCAAAATATATTTTGGAGCACGAAGATCCTTCATGTAAATTTTGGAGGAAAATTGGGTCCTCCAATCCTCAATAATTTCTTTGTCATTTCCAGGCATCAACATATCATCCACATACAAGACAAGATAAATAATGTGGTCACCAATTAATTTAAAATACACAAAGTGATCCACTTTAATTCTAGTGAGGCCAAGTCCCCATATAAATGTATCAAATTTATGATAACACATATTTGGTGACTTTTTAAACCCATTCGAAGACTTTTTTAACCTACATACCAATTATTTATTTCCATTCACCACAAATCCTTTAGGTTTCTTCATGTTGATATCTTCTTCTAGATCATCGTGAAGAAATAATGTCTTCACATCCATCTATTCTACCTCAAAATCAAAATAAGCAACAATGGATAAAATTAATCTAATAGAAGCTACTAGTGAGCACCAGTATTGCAGCAATAATGCTGCAACTCCTCGGTTGCCTACTTTACTCTTATCAACCCGGTAGTTCATAACAAACTTGGAAGCGATGGTGCTATATGTACAAGTACTAGTTCATAATGTAGGTTGTCACTTGGTCAGATGATGTAAGATCACCAGGAGCTCAAGCAAACTTCTATGAATTCTAGAAGAAGCTCCAAATGTGATGAAAGAAAGAAAGATAGATGTTATTCTAACTACAGAAAGGGAGATTGAAATGTAAATCAAACCAAGGAAATCCTAATTAACCAACTAACCCTACTTTCGCATAAATCACTATGAAATCCATGAAAATAATGCCATTATCTATTCAAATAGGTAAACAACATCTAACTAAACTATTTGTGGAAGCAAATGAGAAAAGAACATCTTTTTCGATTTTTCTGTGTTTTTGTAGGAATTTGTCATGCATGTAATTTATTTGTTTGTGAATGTGGTAGTGAATAGGGGGGCGATGGAGAGCGGCTTTGGGATGTGAGAGAATGTTGAATGGTGTGGATGGGTCCTAGGAGGCCTCAAATGGCCTTTTGGAGGCTTTTTTTAAACTCAGCCTTCAAAAGAAAGCCTACAGGAAAATCTACAGGAGGACACAGGAATTCTACAGGGGGAGGCGGAGAGTAGTTGTGGTTGTTTTGAAGGTGTAAGAGTGGGTGGAAAAGGTGGATGAAGTGTTAGGACACCTAGGGTCTACCAAGAACCAGTAGGAGAGAGAAATTTGGTTGGACTTGCTCAAGGAGTGAGAAGAAAGTCTATGGAAAATGTAGGAAACCAAGGCAGATTTTGAGGGGAGACTTGGGTGACCTGTAGGTCATGGATTAGATGGAGGATGGGATGGCTGATAGGCTAGCCTGCTGCTAGAAGATCTCTTCTACATAAACAACTGATACTCAACCACTGAGATTAAGCAAGCAAGGAAAGAAGCACATCTAAAAAAACATAGTTTTTGCATCAAGTAAACTATGATCTATGAAAGGAAATGTTGATAACCATTGCATGAAATAAAAGCATGAAAGGAGACTATTGCAAAAAAGGAAATGAGGATGATGAAGAAGTTATGAAGAAGAGAAAACTAGACCATGAACCAACTAGAAAGCTACAAACGCTAGAAGTCCTATTGAAAAATGAAAATCTGTGTTTTTGGGGCAGCAAGAGGGTCTTTTCCTCAGCTCATTGTCCCAAAGGGAGGAAGAGAGGCCAAGGCACTGCTACTAGCCTTTTCGATATTTTCTTTATCACTACTTAACATACTATAGAAAACACAAATGGAAACAAACTATTGAATCATCAAAAGTAACCTATTCCAAACCATGAAAATAAATACATTTAACAACAAACTAATCTACAAGCTAAAATGAAACATGCAAATATAGGAAAAAATGGAGCTTGGCTACTTGGATTGGGCCCTAGCCTAGGAGCTTCAGTCCTTTGAGATAACTCAGTGCTAGCTCAAAAAGGATTTCATCTTTATTCTCAAAACAATAATTAGATTACATGAAACTATAAAAAATAAGCTCAAAGTTGAGCAGAGTTTACATAAGCAAAACTGCAGCAAAAGTCCAACAAAACTCCCAAAAAATATTTGACCCGAGTGAGGCCCTAGGCCTCTCTACTTATATAACTAAAGCTCCCAACAGCTTCCTTAAAATCAAGGAGGCTTGGCTCCCAAAACTCGAGATAAACATAAGTTTCCTCCACTTTGCTCGACTGCCTCCTAGTGCATCGATTTGGTTGTTTGTGCTCCGAGCTACATGAAGGAGAATTAAAAGTGGGGAGAGTAATAAATGAGGGAGATTCCCTCTTACACATCCTCTTATCTTTCCACTTCGAATTATCACTACCAATTTTCCATTGAATCCTTGACTCTGACCACAAAAAGCATTAATAATCTGCATTAAACACATATTAGACCTCATGGCATCATAACTAACTCAACTCGCTCCATAAGCATAAATATAATAAAAAGACATGAAATAAGCTAAGAGAATGGTTGATGTTGCGGAGGTAAATCCCCTCTGCGGACAGAGGTGGATCCCACTAGCCCCACAGGGGTCTAGCAACAATCAATCACGCTGCATGCAAGTTCCTAACTATACAGTTTAGAAGTCGATCAGGGAGACCAACCTGGGATCCAACGCTTGTTTGCTGTGGGAGAAGTGTCGCTCCTGTCCCCTAGCTCTGGCCGGTCGCTATCCTTGCGCTCCACGCATGGACACCTGCACAAATGAAGAACAACCCACAAACAAGCATAAAATCCAAAATCGTACAGCTATATACCAGTCAAGCAAGGTACAATTCACATATTACCAGTAGAACACATGAATGGAACCATAATAACAGTCGCTTATCATTAAATAGAAAAGAGAGAAGAAATTACAACCACTTAAGGCTTGACGCTGCAAATCTTCTCTAGCTGGGTCGGCAGTCAGTCTGACATGTCTTGCAAAGTCACTTCCTCTCTCCACAATCTGGCAGCATAACCTCTCTTTCAGCTCTTAGCTCAATACTATCTCTCTCTCACTAGCTTGTTCACTCTTTGCACTTTTAACATTTGCCTCCAAAAACTAGCCTGTTCA
>APFE030451594.1:0-37546 GCA_000404065.3 Pinus taeda | reverse complement strand
TTTTATTTATGTAAAGTTTATATAAATTTTTGTTTTTATTAAACCAAACAATCACTTCAAATATCTAGATTCATCTTTTGTATTAGATACTTTCACCATATTTCATTATATCTTTATTTTAGTGAACCAACCACTATAACACTAAAATCATATTCAATAACGAGTCTAACATCAAAAGCATATCCAACCTCTGACATCCCAAGTCTGAAATTTGAAATTGAGTAAAAAACAAAATATCTCATTGGACTAACCACTTGATTGTCTCACAAAAGAATTATAGATTTGATAAGTAAATTTCTGAAAGGAAACATGACATTTTCATACGGCGGATGAATCAAGAGATGAAAGTTTGTGGTATAGACCATGTGTAGAAAATTCATGGATGTTGTCTTCTTAATAAAAAAAATGTCTAACTTATATATTTAAAACTTCTATTAAAACTTTTATTAGCATAAAAAAACATTTACTTAAAATTAATAACCTTACATGCATAATCATTCAACCGTTTTTAAAGTATTATCAATGAAAGCGACCATTTTTAAAGGTATTAGTAATGAATTTGATGACATGTTGGGTTTTTGGTATGTTTGTCTCATTAGTTTATGACTAAGTGATTGTTTCTAAAGGTGCACAGGAATAGAATATTTGGGAGATCATCTTGCCACATAATCTCTACCAAACTCTTTAATGTAAATGTCATGAGGCGAGCCCACTACTCACAAAATATGCATGAGTACAAAGTGTTGATAGACCTTGTCACTAGGTCATGCAAAGATGTGCCCTTTTCCTAATATTGCGTTATTCAAAGTGCCACATTATAAAAAATGGTTTCATGGAGGTACAGGAAAATGAATTGATGTTATTCATTGGGGTGAATAATTTTGTCCCAACCTAACAAAGAGACACCTTCTGTGTAATTAAAGATAGTTTAAAAAGTATATACAAAAAGAGCTCTACTAGGGCTTATGGCATCCTAGGGTTTTCTGATTTCTTAATCTTTGCCATCTAATATTCATTTTGCACACCTCTTCCTCCTCATCCCTGCATCGCTTTCTCTGTCTGGCTGATTGGACCCATGTCGGCTCCCCCTAGGGAAGGTGGACGTCCCCCTTCCTTCAAATCTTTGTTACTCAACAATGAACAAGCTACTTCTAGCCACTTCCGGTTCTACATGGCAACAGAAGAACAAGCAAGCCACCTCTCCCTCTCTAGGTGCACAATGGCAGTCCAAACTGAATGGTGGCTACCTCCCAAAGGTAGCCAAAAACCCTCCAGTAGCCATTCCCAATAATTTCCTGGCACAATCCCAACTGTTCATGCAGGACCATGCAATCATTTGCAAATTTATGGGCATTTCGCCAAGGGAAAGAAACATTATGTGCTAGATCTAGCTAAAATGGAAACCAAAGGCCCCGATTAAGCCTTGCTTGAGAGAAAAGGGCTTCTTCACCATGATATTTGAAGATCTAGAGCATAAGTGAAGAGCTTTGTAAAATGGTCCCTATTTCATGAATAGTGTTGTGATTTTTATGAGGCATTGGGAGCCTTGTTACAATATGGAAAAGGGACAATTCCTAGTAGCTCCCATATGGGTCGAACTCTATTCCTTACCAGAATATTTCTGGGAAGAGAGCATTTTAGAATCAATCAACAATTCCAATGAAAATTTTATGCAAATCTCAGAAATCACCAAACACCGATAATTTTCTTCCTATGCCTAGATCTGTGTATATATGAAAATCTCCCAACCGTTGCTAGAATCAGTGGAGATTGAATATCAAGATGATATCTGGTCCCAACCCTTGGACTATGAACACTTCCCATTCAAATGCCACATTTTCTATGAATATGGGCATATTTTCTAGGACTATCCTCAACGAACAAAGGATAATTTGGCTCCCTTGGCCCTCGCCCCTTCGAATGGCTTCCAGGAAGTCACAGGACAACACTCATCAAACAACAAGGTCCCTCCCAATTGCACTACCATGCCTCCGCCCCCTCCACAAATGGCCTCGCACCGACAATATGAGAACCATTTCGCCCTTTTGGAAGTGCCTGCAGAACAAGAAGATCCAAAACTCCCAGCCAATGTTGCTTAGTCACAACGGGAAATGGAAGTCAAAGCCAGCCCAAGAAAACCTAAGAATAAACAAGAAACAAAGAAGAAATACCCATAGGCTTAAACTAATAGAAAATAGATTCAAAGGGTTCCCACTCAAGTCCAAGAAGCCTTGGAAACTGACATTAAGATGGATCAACTCAATTCAGATGGGATGGTCATGGTGGACTTTATGAGGAACTGGGCTAAGGATGGCTCCATGGACATACCTCAAGATCAAATCGTTCGATTCCACCATATATTCAAAGAATGGGAGAAGCATCAAGCTTCCCCGGAACCATCCCAACACTTTTCCCTAGTTATTCGTGAGGAAGATGCCTCCACTCAGTAGGTGGAATCCAGTTCAGATCTAGAAAAAAGGAGAAAAGGTAGGAAAACCAAAAGGGAGATCATCAAGGAAGTTTGAGTGATCATGGTTAACTTAGGACAAAAAAATGTCCTCACGGAGTACTACGAGAGATTTCTTCCTGCTTCTCAATGAACATCATCTCATGGAACATTTGGGGCCTCAACTCGAAAGGTAAATTGAGGCACCTTAAGGACATGATACACCAAGAAAAGTCAGATATCATAGTTCTTCAAGAAATGAAAGTCATGCAAGAAAAGCTAGACATTGAGCGTCATTTCTAGCCAAGTGTAGGTTTCATGGCATTGGTTGCTAATGGTGAAACCGGTAGGACATGGTTTCTATGGGACACTAGATCCATAATGTTCAAGTCCTAGATAAAATTCCCTCACAACCTCTCTTGCCAATTTTAATGCATTGGCTCCACAACTCAAGTTTGGCTAACGGAGGTCTATGACCCGGTGACCCTTGGAGAGAAGGCCAACTTCCTTTCTATTCTATTGACGTTGAAAGGTATTCTAGCCACCGAAAACTAGATTGTTTCAGAAGATTTCTATATGATCAAGGATCTGAGTGAAAAGAAAGGAGGAATCAAAAGAACTGACCCCACCTCCAAATCTTTCCAAGAAACAATTTAGCATATAGACACGAAGAATATCGAGTTCAACAACGGTATATTCACCTTAAACAACCATCGGGGAGGTAAACATTGCCTCGAAGTTAGATCATTTTCTTCTATATGATAATATTCTTCAGCAAGATTTGTATTTCCAAGCCTATATCCTCCCTTACCTTGAATTTGGTCACTAGCTCATTCGGCTAGGAATTGATCTAAGAACAGCTCCAAGAAATCAACCCTTCTGATTTGAAACATTTTGGCTTGAAGGACTCGACTTCATCCAAAATCTTGAAGGATGGTGGAGGGATATCTTAGTCTTTTGGCACAACCATATGGAAAACTTCCAGCTCAAGCTAAAATAACTAAAGAAGCAGATTAAGTACTGGAACATATCTGATTTTGGAAACATACATAAGGATAAACGATATTTACAGGGCTAAATGAAAGAAATCCAACAAAAAATCATTCTAGACGGACGAACTGAGGAGTTGGATGCCTAGGAGAGGCGGGTTATTGAAGCCTTAGAACAAAGAAGGAAGCAGGAAGAAATTCTCTGGAAATAGAAATCAAGAGTTTGATGGCTCAAAGAAGGGGAGCGAAACATAAAATTCTTCCATCATACAATGCTCAAACATGGGCAGGAGAACAAACTATGTTCCCTCAATGGTCAAAAGGGTCAAAAGCTAGTCCAACATTAAGACATAAAAGAAGAACTGATCAACCACTTTCAAGCCATTCTCCAATAACCTCAAGAAGATAAAAGGGAAGTCATCTCCAATATCTAACAATGCATCCCTCAAGTGGTAACCGAAGTGAAAAACGAAGCCTTAATGCGGGAATATCTATTATGGAGGTAGAAGAAGTGATTCACAATCTCCCCCCACAATAATGCATTGGGACCAAATAGCTATAATTTGGACTTCTTCAAAGCTTGTTGGCCCTTCATGGGCACAAAGATCCATGCATTGGTGGAAGAAGCTCGTCAATCTCACAGAATCTGGTTAGGTCTAGACATTACCTTTTTGACACTTATGCCAAGAAAAGGAGCGGTGGTGGATCTAAATGGATTTAGACCCATATCTCTTTGCAACATTATATGCAAGATCATCTCAGGTATCATGGTCTATCATCTTAGATATTTAATGAAACAAATCATCGACCCAAGGAAAACATGATTAGTAGAAGGAAGATAAATAATGGATGGCATAATTACAGCTCAAAAATGGTACACTCTTTGAAAGCCTCTAAAACTCCATGTATGCTCATCAAACTATACATGTCAAAATATTTTGATTGCATAAGCTAAAATTATGTCCTTTCTGTGCTTAATGTTTTTTGTTTCTCTCTCTCTTGGATCTCTTAATGGGTTAAATCCATGATCAAAACCCATTTCTATTTTATCATTGTCAATGGATCTACCTCCCAGCCTTTCATAGGCTCAAGGGGACTAAGGCAAGGGGATCCTCTCTCCCCCTTATTATATATCATTGTGGCAGAGGGTTTGGGTAGACTAATCAAATCCACCTCCCTTTGTGGCCTCATCCAAGGGTTAAAAATTATCTTTGGTCATCCCTCTAGTTTCTCCTCAACAATTTGTGGATGACAATCTCCTCTTTGGTAAGCCGACTCTACATGAAGATCATCACCTCATATCCATCCTAGAAATTTCTCAACAAGCTTCTGGAACGGTTATCAGCGAAGACAAATATGACATTTTCTTCTTCAACATACACAGGGGTGCCCAGTCTCACTTGGCCAGGTTGTTGGGCTTCTGAATCAACACCCTGCCTAATACTTATTTCTGGATACCTCTAGTCCCCAACTCATCGAAAATCCCATTGGAAATACCTTTTGGCATGCTTGGATCATAAGCTCTCCAACCGAACCTTCAAGCTTCTGAACTCAGCGGGAAGGCTCACCCTTTTAAAATTTGTCTTGTAAGCTCTCCATTTCTATCAAATCTCAGCTCTTCCAACGCCCAAGAGTGTCTACAAAGATCTAGTTGCAACATTCCCTAAGTTCTTGTGAAAAGGTTCCCATACAGGCAGGAATTGGTCACTAGTTTCTTGGCATAAGCTATGCAAGCCCAAAATTCATGGGGGTCTAGGGTTTGAAATAGCCCAAGACTTTATTAGAGGTGATTGGGGCTAAGATCTAGTTTAAATGGCTCCAAGGAGGAAATGAAACATGGAAAACATTGTGGGTTCATAAGTATGACCAACACTACATCTAGGATCCCTTCTCATATCCTTGTACCTTGCCCACTGGATCTTCTATTTGGACCATAGCTAAAGAAACCAGGAATTTAATCCAAAAGCACGGATTTTGGGAGATACAGAATGGACATAGAGCCAAATTTTGGGAGGAAGCATGGATGCAATATCCCAAGTTGACACAACATGAAAATATTAGGGTAATCTAGGCCTTCTCTACACATCTAGGGGTGGTGCATGTTAGAGACTTTTGGATTGCATCCAACCCTCCTTCTAAATGGAGGGAATGGAAAACACAAGATCATTGGCCTAACCATAACCCTCCCATTCCATGGGATGATTTAATCCATCTTCTTCATCAATTCCAGATATTGTTGATCCAAGAGGATCTCGTCAAGTCAACTGCACAGGTTTAGTTCGTTCTCAACATGCAGTTCATGGGCATCGTTCAGTCATCGTCAGTAATGTGTGGTTCAGTGATGTGGTCTTTGGGTGATGTCACATTGTGACAATCTATTGTAAAAAGCGTTATTTTAATTTGATGTACCAAGTCCTAAAAGACTTGTATTCAAACATTGTATTAAAAACCTAATCCCAACACCTAGTCTACAATCCTAAGGTGAAAAACAATGTATAAACCTAAGTTGACAAACCTAAAACCTAACCCTCAGACCTTTTAAACATAGTACATTACAAATACATTTCAAATACATTGTAATTCAAACCCACAGGTCCCTAACCGCAGGTTTAAACCACGTCGGAACCGCAGGTATGTGAACAAGAGTTCACCGGGCAAAGGTTACATAACCGCAACATAAAAAAACCGCAAATATGTGAGCAGGTAACAACAACTATGGCAGTCAGGCTATAAACCAGGTGGAGGTTGTAAGTGGTGACAACACATATGAACACAGCGCAACGGCAGACAAAACAGTTGGAGGGTAACTACACACGTGGCAATCAGTGAGTCGATCGCCATTGAACTTAGCGGTTCACATGGGCAGTTAGCCAAAAGCACGCCATTAGTGAACCGTCAGGATAATCTATGGTTATTTTTGGGTTTGTATTGTTTAAAATGAAGTTGTTTAATTCGAAGGCCATGGTCTAATGACTGTAGGTGGGAATTCCTGACAAGCCCGAGCACTTGAACTCTAAGTTTAGCTCATTCATTCCTAAACTCAGTCTAAGGAGGTTAGAGTGCATTTGTAGGGCTATAAAACCATTTTGGCTCGTTGAAGTGAGGGAGAGTGGTTTTGGAGTTTTGTATGCAAATTATGGAGAATATAGGTTGTTTTGTTTTCAGTGTAACAGGAGCATCGGGAGTCAGAATAGGGAACCACGATAGGCGTTGGAAATCTGATTTAGAGAGATTTCTTGTGAAGTGACCAGAAATGCCTGCATGCACAATCAATATTTTTATTTTTCTCTGTAATTGACCTCTTTGGATTCAATCCTAATAAAGTGGTCACCCATCTTAAAATCGGACCCAAATATGTAGTCCATCAGGGACGAACACCATAATAAATCTCGTTGTCCGGTATCGCCATGTTTTGCTATTTTTCACTTTAGTTGACATATTTCTTATGTTTCTCATCTGTCATAAAATCTTTCCCCTCAAATAGTTCTCACAATTAAAGCACTTTAAGTTAACATTCAATTCACTATTGGCATTAATCAATTCTACATCAGTTTAACATATGATCATTTTAGATCATATAATTTGGTATTAGGGCCGGTTTCATTTGTAGAATTTTGCCAGTGAATGTTAACAAGGTCAAAGTCACAACGTGGAGAAGTAACAATCGAGGAGACTGATCCAGATATTGGAAAGTGAAGAGTCGTTCATATTCGACCATGACAGGATCTATTGCACGTGAAAATCCTGAAATCCTAAAACTAAGATGACCAAGGAACAATTTCATAAAGAATTCTTGAGTATGCAACAGATGTTGGGAGAAATTTATGAAGATAAGAAGGCGAGAGATGCAGATTCTTCTTCAAAGACATAGAAGAAGGACAAAAGGTAAAGGCAAGGTTGATAAACCTCCTTCACCTCCATCATCTCCATCATCTTCTTCTTCTTCTAGTGCAGAATCTGAAATAGAAAATAAACCTAACAAAACATCTCTTTTGAAACTTGATGTAAAATTTGAGTTACCTATTTATGATGGCGAAATCAATCCTGAAAAGCTAGATCACTGATTTAAGCAGTTAGAAGTGTAGTGTCGTATTTAGAACATATTTGACGATAAAACGAAAATTCAATTAGCTATAATTAGAATGGGGGGGACAACTTTAATTTGGTGGGAAAATAAAACTCAAATAGATGTAAAGAGGAAAGGTAAAGTCATCTCTTCATGGTCTAAGTTTTTAAAAGCTCTTAGGAAACAATTCTATCCTTTAGGATATATGAAGCAAGTTGTTATTGATTGGCAACATTTGAGGCAAGGTAAAGGGCAGAGTGTTCTAGAGTTTACTAAGGAGTTCAGAAAGAAAGCATTGGCAGCTGGCATTTCATTAGATACACAGGAAACTTTATTAAAATACATCAACGGTTTACTTTCATATTTGCAGGATACATTATTGATGTTTAATCCTGATGATTTTGATGAAGTGTGTGTTCAATCCATACATGTTGAATCAGGTGGCAGACCATTCAAGTTTTCACATAAACCATCCGAGAAATTGGAAATCAAGGATTCCAAAGATAGCAACAGGAAGGGAAATATGAAGGGAAAGAGATTAGCTACATCTGAGAAGGAAGGTGAAAGACCTACTTGTACTCATTGCTAGAGGATTGGACATGATGAGTCTAAATGTTGGAAACTTCATCCAGAACTTAGACCAAAGAAGTTCCAGAAGAAGAAAGGTGAAAAGAAGGCCAATACAAAAATCCAAAAAGATCTGGGCTCCGACTCAGGTGATGAAGGTAAAATAACCGCAATGGTTTCAACAGGTAAAACTTCTGATACTGGTTCAAGTTCTAGCACTTCTACATCTTCTTCAAACCAAAATCCTTTAAATGAGGATAAAAGGGTTGAACTATTTCACATAAGGATAACCTCTAAGCACACAATGATAGATACATTATTTGACAGTGGATCACAGGAAAATTTAATATTTGAATATTTAATTAAGAAATTGGGTTTGGAGACACATAATCATCCAAGACCATACCCTTTAGATTGGCTAAATAAAGAGACTCAGATTAATGTCACATAGCAATGTCAGTTAAAATTTTCCATAACAAATAACTACATTGACGAAGTGGATTTAGATGTGATTCTAGTAGATATATGTGGAGTAGTGCTAGGAAGTCCTTATCTCTATGATCGTGATGCGGTGTTTTATTGGAAAGAGCATAAATGTCATCTTAAGAAAGATGGGATTGAATTTATTCTTAGGGCACATAAACTTAAAACACACTTGGATTTAGTTTCAATTAATCAGATGAAGAGATTAATAAGTTCAAGTAAGAAATATGTACTTATGGTTGTAAAAGAACAACATAAGGATCGATAAGATGTTTTTTCAGGTTTTGTATCTCAGTTCAAAGATAGATTGGTTAAAGTGGTAGATTCTTTTCAAAATCTATTTAAGGAACCAAAAAATATTCCTCCTAAAAGAGAAATACAACATGAAATACAATTAATGTCTGATGCCCCTCTTCCTAATATCAGAATGTATCGCCTATCAGTTATAGAGAACGAAGAAATAAACAAATAAATCCAAGAATTGATTGAAAAAGGTTTTATTCAACCTAGTTCATCTCCATGTGGCTCACCCATAATTTTGGTTCCTAAGAAAGACGTGACATGGAGGATGTGTGTTGACTTCAGGGCCTTAAACAAGATAACAATAAAAAACAGGTATCCTCTTCCTAGGATAGATGATTTAGTTGATCAACTAAAAAATGTTGTCTATTTCACTAAGTTAGATTTAAGAAGTGGTTATTAGGAAATCCGCATAACAGAAAATGACATCTGGAAGACCGCATTCAAAACTAGGCAGGGACTATTTGAATGGTTAGTAAAGCCTTTTGGTTTGTGTAATGCACCAACAACTTTCATGTGGGTTATGAATGATGTTTTCCACCCATACATTGATATATTTGTCATAATCTACTTAGATGACATTCTGATTTTCAGTTCCAATATAAAAGAGCATGTTAAGCATGTTAAGTAGGTTTTCAAAGTATTGCACAAAGAAAAGTTGTACCTTAAACTTTCCAAATGTGAGTTTGGGAAAACTTCACTAAATTATCTTGGTTACATAGTTGGAGGTGGAAATTTAAAAATAGTTCCAGCTAAAATCGATGTGATTGTTAAGTGGCCAAGACCACAGAATGTGACTGAAGTTAGAAGTTTTATAGGTGCAATTCAGTATTGGAAAAAATTTGTTGCTCAGTTTTATTTGGTTTCTTCACTGTTACATGCTTTAACAGGTTCTAAAGTTCCCTTTCAGTGGGGAGGTAAACAACAAAAAGCTTTTGATACACTTAAGCATAAAATAGTCACAAATCCAATCTTAGCTTCACCAGATATTCAACAGCCATTCGAAATTGAAAGAGATGCTAGTGGTTATGCAATGGGTGCAGTCTTACTTTAGAAAGGGACACCAATTTGTTTTCATTCAAAACAAATTTCTAAGGCAGTAATGAATTATCTAACATATGATAAAGAACTATTTTCTTTGGTTGAAAGTGTTAAGAAGTGGAAACATTATTTAATCTCAAACTAAGTTGCAACAATCTCGTCATTACAGATGGATGGGATTTCTTTAGCAATTTCACTTAGTAATTAAGTACAAGAAAGGTGTCACAAATAAAGTAGATGATATGTTTTTTAGACCATATTTGAATGCTTCAGTAGTGCTGCATAGTAGTTATTTAAAGCATGAAAGTTATATAGAACAATATAGTACAAATGTTGATTTCAAAGATATTTATGAATCACTAACTCATGGTGCTCAGGTGGAAGAAACCAATTATCATGTTCATGGCAGGTTGTTATATCATCTCGGTAAGTTATGCATACCACAGACAGATAGAGCGCATGTTGTCTGGGAAGCACATTCTTCTTGCATTTCAAGACATTTTGGAGTAAGCAAAATAATGGCACAAGTTCAAAGGTATTGTTATTGGACTCATATGTATGAAATTGTTGCTAAATACATTAAAGGATGTGTGATGTGTTTGACCAACAAACCAAGCAATCGAAATATTGGTTTGTACATGCCACTTCCAGTTCCTTTGTGACCATGGGACAATATTTCCATGGATTTTGTTGGAGGGCTCCCTATGTCCAGGAGAGGGCATGATTACCTATATGTTGTGGTTGACAGATTCAACAAGATGTGCATTCTTGTTCCATGCAAAAAGTAAGTGACAGCTGAACAAATTGCAAAGACATTCTTTGATTAGGTATGAGTTCATTTTGGGTTACCTACTTCCATTATTTCTGATCGAGACACTAATTTTGTAGGAGAATTTGGTCCACTTTATGGGAAATCATGGACACAAAGCTAAAAAAGAGCACAACTTTTCATCCATAGACTGACGACTAGACCAAAGTGGTGAATAGGATAGTCATACATATTCTCCGAGGTTATTGTAGTAAACATCCTAAGTTGTGGGATGAATCTTTACCTTATGTGCAACATGCTTACAATCAAGCCTTACATTCGTTAACTAATCGATTTCCATTCGAAACATGTTTTGGGTATCTACTGAAGTCACCGATGGATTTCATATTCGGTGATGAGGATAAAGTGGGTGAACATGATGATGTGAACAAAGCAGTTAAGTTCATTCAACGGATATAGCAGATACATGCAACAATTTAGGATTAGTTAGAGAAGAGTCAGACCAAGTATAAAATGTGCCATGACAAGCATTAAGTTGATCATCATTTTTAGGTCGGCGATTAGGTATGGTTGTATATCAGTAAAGACAGGTTGAAAGGAGAAGGTAAGAAAATGGAACCTATTAGATATGGCCCTTTCAAGATTATGGAAAAGATTGGAAATAATGCATTTCAATTAAATTTACCTCCTTACATGCGAATTACTCAGTTGTAAATGTGGAAAATCTAAAATTGTATGAACCTTCGATGATCATGGATACCAACTAAGATACATAGATTCCAACTATTGATGATTTGGCACCTGAGTATATGAATGAGTTACAGGAATATATCACCTTGGACAGGAAGATTCGATATTCGAGGCATGGAGATGTTGAATATCTTCAATTAGGACTCAAGGGCATGAATTTGAGTAAGGCAAGGTGGATGGAAATCGGAAAAGTGAGGGAACTGTGCCTTCACTTGATATCTACTAAAAATCAAACTTTTGTGGTCCAAAAGCTTTCAAGTGGAGAGGATTGATCTTGGAGGAACTCGTCAGATCAGCTGCACAGATTCAGTTCATCGTCAGCATGCAGTTCATGGGCATCCTTCATTCATCGTCAGTAATGTGTAGTTCAATGATATGGTCTTTGGGTGATGTCACATTGTGACAATATATTGTAAAAAGGGTTATTTTAATTTGATGTACCAAGTCCTAAAAGACTTGTATTCAAACAATGTATTAAAAACCTAAGCCTAACACCTAGTCTACAATCGTAAGGTGAAAAACAATGTATAAACCTAAGTCTACAAACCTAAAACCTAACCCTCGGACCTTGTAAACACATTACATTAAAATTACATTGCAAATACATTATAATTCAAACCCACAAGTCCCTAACAAAATGTTTAAATCACGTCGGAACCGTTGGTATGTGAACAAGAGTTCACCAGGTGGAGGTGATCCGGACTTAAATAGGAACACAACAAATTACAGAGATAACCATATACACAAAGATGCAGTGGAAATAATACTTCATTTCATTAATGGAAAATACTAAAATATGCTTACAACCAGAAATGGAAATAAACCAGCTCGGGCGATGGTAGCTTATCTCTGAGAAGAGATGTGTGGCTACATGCCTCTGAACTCTGTTAAAATGAGGCTTGAAGGCCTATTTATTGTTGAGAAACAATGGAAAACCCTTCACATTCCAAAACCTAACTCTAGAAGATGAAACGCCAAATTGTGGGCCCCGTTTTTGGGTAAGTTGGTACATCAACTTCCTAGGGTTGTAAATTGGTCGTATTATCTCCGTTTGACGTGCATGATAGCCAGTTGGAAAGATCTCTCTGAGGACTACGAAGAAAAAGACAATTTTTAGATAAACAAATCACTGGCGGTAGATTTCCCAAAAAAACGTTGTTTAGGGCCTCAAAATGGCTCCGGAAGTTTAGGACCCGAAAAACTGCTAAAAATAGTAAACTGTGCTATAATTAAGGAAATTGAAAGAATTGAAAGAAGCACTAGAGGGGATCCAAGTGGAGTTAGCGGGTGGCCACCAATATCCACCTAGATTAGGAGGTTACATAACTGTAACATAAAAGAATCGCAAATATGTGAGCAAGTAACAACAACCGTGGCAGTTGGGCTATAAACTGGGCAGAGGTTGTAAGCGATGACAACACATATGAATGGACCGTGACCGTAAACCAGAACTGTCGAAGGGTGATTGCGCAGGTGGAAGTTAGCTAGTCGACCGCCAATGAACTCGGCTGTTCACATAGGAAGTTAGCCAAAAGTGCGTCATTAGTTAACCGCTAGGATAGACTACGGTTATTTTCGGGTTTGTATTGTTTAAAATGAAGTTGTTTAATTTGAGGGCCATGGCCTAATGACCCTAGGTGACAGTTCATGACAATACTGAGCACTTGAACTCTAAATTCAGGTCATTCATTCCTAAACTTAGTCTAAGGATGTTAGAGTGCATTTGCAGGGCTATAAAACATGTTTGGCCCATTGAAGTGAGGGAGAGTGGTTTTGAGTTTTATATGCAGATTCTATAGAATATAGGTTGTTTTGTTTTCAGTGTAACAGGAGCATTAGGAGTCGGAATTGGGAACCGTGAAAGGCATTGGAAATCTAATTCAGAGAGCTTTCTTGTGATAGTGACCAGAAGTGCCTGCATGCATAATCATTTTGGTTATTTTGTTGTGTAATTGACCTCCTCGAATTCAATCCTAATAAAGCGGTTTCCCATCTTGAAAGTGGCCCTGGAGATGTAGTCCATCAGGGACGAACTCTGCAATCAATCTCGTTGTCTGGTATTGTTGTGTTTTGTTTTTTTCACTTCAGTTTACATATTTTTTATGTTTCTCATCTATCGTAAAGTATTTCCTTTCAAATAGTTCTCACGATTAAAGCACTTTAAGCTAACATTCAGTTCACTGTTGGGATTAATCGATTCTACTTCAGTTTAACATATGATCATTTCAAGTCAACTATCAAGTGAAGAACCACATAAATTTCGTTGGGGATAATGATCTAGTGGTATGTATTCGGTAAAGGAAGACTATGCCATCCTCTCCACCAGTGATACACCTGACCCAGATCCTCTCTAGAAGTGTATTTGGTACTTGGGATTCTGGCCCAATGTAGCCTTCTTCCTCTTGCTAATTAGTCATGGAAAACTTCTAACATGGGAAAAAATCAGAAAAAAAGGGCTTTGAAGGTCCATCTTGATGCCCCCTTTGTATAAATGAAGAAGAGATGGTACATCACCTTCTGAACTCATGCCCGGTGGTGGATGAGCTCTGCATGCATGTGGAAAAACATTTTGGAACACAAGACCATTTAGTCGACAACCTAAAAGAATCTCTAGAGCTATGGCACTGGAATGTGTTCAAAATTCCACATAGAAAGCAGGGATTCACTTTGTGGAACCTATAGAAAGCAAGGAATAAAGTGATCTTCCACTCGGATCCCATACGAATTAATCACATATAGATAATGACCTAGCATGATATTAAATATACCATCCTTGTAGAATGTTGAGAGGATGAATAGTGAAAGGCGGATGGAAGAGAGATACAAATTCTTAGAGACCTAGACCTATTCCCCTCTGCTTCCTCTTCAACATTTGATAAACACTGAGTTGAGGAGACACCTTCGGCAAATAGCTTCCTTTATCCTCCTCAAGGTTTCACCAAACTAAACTTTTATGGTGCCTCCAAAGTCAATCCCGACCCCACTGGGTTGGGGGTCCTAATTCGAGATATATAATGGATGACTCTCAAAGTGTTTGCGGTGACTTGTGCAACCACCACCAATAATGGTGTTGTGTTTTTAGCTTTAGAGAAGGGCCTCCACCTTGCATCTAAAATGGGTATCTTCAATCTCCAAGTTTCAAGATAATCGTAGCTGGAAATATCTATTATCCATAAATTGATTAATGGTTCCTCTCTGGAGAAGGTGGTAAAGGGATGGCGATTGGAGTACATGTGTGAAAGGATCTAGGCCCATTTTCACTCCTTTGACTATGTAATCACGAAACACGTCAAACGATAAGGGAATCAAGTTGTTGACAAGTTATCCAACTGTGGAAGTGACCATATCAACCAGGAGCTCCTTTTCGACTGACTGCTTCCATACCACTCGTTGACGCTAGACAAGCTCATACAGATCATTTCCAGAGAAGAGGCTTCCCCAATGGGGGTTTTGGGCTGCGGATGCCACCCGTCACATGACAGATGATAGATGGAAAAAGGTTCATGCAGGGGAGGGCAGGACATCAATCCCTCCACCATGTGAGATTTATTTCTTTTGTGCCCTCATGTGTGAACCATTCACCTTTTCCTATGTGCATTCGATTCGCCTTGTTTCGAGATTCAATGGCGTCATCCGACCACTAGTTATATTGCTTGGCTCGCAAAAATTCTCTGGTTGTTCTATGGCTCTTTTAGTAATGTGCTCTCCTCTCTACCTTCATCTCCTTTGATTCTTGGGCTAGGGGGGTGGTCTTCAGTCTTGTGTCCCTCTGGAATGTTTAATGCGGCAGTCTCCCACTCACTCCTACAATTTGAGAAACTTTCCCTCTTTGTCTTGCTCTGGAGGGCACGCCGTTTGCATTCTTGGTTGGTTGAAAACAACTCATTAAGACATTTTATGAAGTCTCATTATCAAAAGAAGAATTGACCTCACATAATTAACCCATTGTTTCAATAGAAGATGGTGACCACCTTTGAAAATTCCGAAAAGATACCTAATTGAAGGCGACAGGGAGATGGGGGTGGCGAGGAACCTCAGGAATTTGAGGAAGATTTGAATACAAAGGGGGGAGTTTTGAGAAATATTTCACAGATAGTGAATGAAATTTTGAGGAATCCATAAACAGAAAGGACAAAGGGGAAGAGTGGGCTTTAATTATTCTTGAAGTTTTGGGTATGGGTGCTACAGTGCTTCCATTTTGAAGTACTTTCTAGTTGGGTACCAAGATTGTACCTAGTTTAGCATGGATATTTTGGTCATTTTGGTAACAGGAGAAAATTTTGTGCTACAACAACTCGGGATCGACTTCAAACACGAAATCCATGTAGGTATCTATGAATTAAATTCGTAAATCCTTGTTTAAAATTACCGTTGGTAATTTCTAGTAGAATTTTACAAATTTAATTTGGGTTTGGCCATTAATTTATTTCCGTGTCTTATTCTAGTCATTCATATATAATATATTATGTTATTGGTCATACATATATTATTTTCAACCTATTACTATTTATGTAGTTCACTCATAATTGATTCTTCAATTATGTAAGAGGATGACACATAAATATAGGCGTCCAATCTTCTGTACATCCATACTGAAAATCTTAATATAATTCTCCTATTCTCTCTCCTACTAATTCTTTGTGAGGTCATTGTATGTACATTTTTAGAATATCTCTACGTCAGCTTATCACACCTATTTGAATCTTTGTTCAGTTGGCCTGCTCGTATTCAGTAAATTGTGCTAGGAATGTTTATTGTTTTCTTTATTCAACACTTTTTCATTGGAAACTAGACTTCTATTAATGTTGAAACTTTATGCTACCTCTATACTTTCTATTAAAATGTATGACTAAAGTATGAGGCTTCCAAAACTCAAGCTTTGTTTCCAACAAAATTCCTTACTAGGCAGAGTAATTAACCCCTTAAACCACATGTTCCATGATCTGGGTAGGCTAGGGTATGAGGGACTACAAAACCCTTAACAAAAGAAGAGGATACATGCATATTTATTGTTTGATCCAAAAACTTTAACATAAAACAAAGGATATAAAACTTATTGCATGCATTCCATCAATGGGCAGAAGTAACATGGTAGTAATACAAAAAAAAAAGAAAAAAATGGAAAAGGCCCTTTACTCAGTTGAGTGCTAGTAAGGGTAGCTCCGCATGTCAGGAATATTAATAATGTCATGAAGACACTATTTATATGTCAAATCCTTGTTTATCAAGAGGAATGTATATATCTAATGCCTTTTATTCTAGCATAGAGATGGTTCTTTCTCCTCTTTAAATAAGACTTAGCATCACGATTCAATTTTTATAAAGATTGAAGTTCTAGGATATCTATATATATATTATATATATATATATATATTATATATATATATATATATATATATATATATATATATATATATATATATATATATAAGAAATGAATAATTTAACTAACAAAGTTAGTTTGTGAAATACATCCATTTATATGACTTAAATGTTAATTATGTAAAAAAAGAAAAGAAAAAAAAGGGACAAGGAACTAGTGATACCAGTCTCCTTAACCTCAGTATCAGTAAGATTTACCTGCAGGTAACAATAGTAGAAAAACTATACCCATATGCGAGCTTGAATTTACAAAAATTATATTTATTAAATATAAATTATACCTCATATTTTCATAATTTTATTATATATCAAAGAAAAATTGTGATGGTAAATACATATCAACAACGACGCCATCATTAGCTATCTCCATTTTTAATGCCACCACCGTCGTCATCATCATCACCATCGCCATTACCACCATCGAGAGCATCATCAACGCCAACTGCTTCAGCACTTGAGTTAACCATTATAATGTGCTCATTGGAGGCCATCTTGGAAACATTAAAAGGGTTGCCAATATCTAATTCCATGGAAGAACAACCTCAACTTGAAGAAAGAAACCCAAGGGAACCCAAGGATTTTGATTATAGACAACCAAAGGAGGATATTTCTAAGGATCTATTTGACTAAGTTAAAATTTTATTTCACATCCCTAGGAACTTACAACCTTGTCATAGGGATGGATTGGTTAGAAGCTCATCAAGCATGGGTAAACTATTACGAGAAATTTTTTTTTATGTATAAATGATGAAGGGGAAATGATCCAAATCCAAGGTATTAAGAGGAAAGTACCTTCATCTTAGTAATGCAAATGAACCATTTCTTAAGAAAAGATTTATAGGTATATGCAATTCAAGGAGTAAGTAAGGAGAAAGGACCATCCTTAAAACAATATTCGGTGTTATATGAATTTCTAGATGTTTTTCCGAAGGATCTACCAGGGTTATCTCCTAAAAGAGAGTTGGATCTCTCAATAGAATTGAAACCTGGTGCATAACCAATCTCTAAAACACCTTACATAATGACACCTCATGAACTTCAAGAGTTACAAATCCAATTGAAAGAACTACTGGATATAGGACACATTTTGGAGACAATGGATTCCAGCTGAGGGAAGGACACTGGAGGAAACCATTGCGCATTTTTGAATGGTAAGGGAGGTTGGGATTTCTACACATTACACGGTTCGAACAAGAAATGGAAAAGATTGAGGGTTACATATGTGAAGTGTGTAGTTCAGGAAAGTTGGATGAGGCTAGGTTGCTAAGGAAAGTCCAAAATTTAGCTAAGTGTGGGATTAGTGGAACTTATGTGAATAATGATAAAACTTCAGTACGATCACACACTTGAAAACTTATCAATACAACATAGACCATCCAGAACATATAACACATACTTCACTTAATGCAACAACCTTTGTGGTAGCTTACGACAAGTGCGACTTCGATTATAGACTTTGGGAGGATAAAGGCGACACTTGTCCAGAATGTCTTTTAGATCATGCCAACAACTATCCTTATCTCTGCAATGGTTCAACACATAGATGTTGTAGATGATAATGGATTGTTGATCTGCTTTATTTTCCAGAGTTGTTTTGATCTAGTGTTGATTTATTGTTTCCGAAATATAGTTCCATATACCTTGATTCCAAATTGTCGCTATTCCTCCTGAGGCTCCTCTTCCCTCACTAATGCTTCCTCTATACTGTCTCTACTGCTCAATGACTTTATTCATTTCCTTGTGGTTTTGTTTTGTTTCTTGTAACATAATAATTCCTGAATTCTCAGAAATGATAAGATCCCTTAGGGCTGCCACCTTAGAGGGGTGCCCAAGTCCCCTGATGTTCCAAGATAATATTTTCATCATTGAACATGCAGTATGCGGGGAGGTGCTCGCCCCCATTGGTCCTTGTTGATTGATTTCTTGTCATGATACCCCAGGATATAAGTTTCTATGGGTGTCTACGTTCCCATTGATATGTTCTTTTGCGCATTCTCATCCCTGTGCTGCTTAGCAGATTTCCTGCCTGGGCCAAGTTTCTTGGAGGGTTCACTAGAACCCCCGTGATCTTTAGATGAGCTTCTGGTTATTCTGTTGAGGGGAAGATCAAGAAGAGGTTGATAGGAAAGATCAAGAAGAGGTTGAGAGGAAATAGTAAGAGAAAATGAGGATTCAATAGTGTCTTGGCATTGGATTTCAGGGAGAGGGGGCTCCTGGGGATCAGGAGGAGAGTGGGGAGGTGAGGGGTCTTCTTCCTCCAAAGATTCGAAGGGGTTTGATGTAGATGGTAATGGCTGAGTCAAGAAGGGAGGGGAGGAGAAGGATGCAACTTGGATTTCTGCGGGAGGCTTTGGTTTTGGGCCAGACTGTTTGGGGTTTGCTTTCTTTTTTTGACTTGTTCCCATGTGTCTTCACTGGCTTCAGCATTTTCATTCATTTCATTTTCTTTTAGTTTACTACACCTATTAGAAAAATGACCATATTAATGGCATACCTTACATTTGAACAGGATTTGTTCGTAGTCCAATTACTGAATATGGGTCCATTGGCCCACTTTGATCTTGATTGCTTCTAGAAGGCCCTTTCCTAAGTCGACTTCAACATAGATCCTTACACATGCATGCATGTTGTCCTTTGGTTCGCATCTGTCGATGTATTTTCCGACAGTGTTCCCAATGGATCTGACTGATTCATCTCCCCAGCAATGAAGAGGGAGATGGGGCAAGAGAACCCAAACCAGGACTGCATTAGGTATATCCATTTCTGGGTCAAAGTCAGGGGACCATCTGTTCAGATAGAGACCTATCGAATCCATGAAGTAGGGACCATTTCTGAAGATGAGATTCCGGTCTTCTTTGGTTTCAAAGAGGAATGTGTAGCAACCCCTTCCATAGAATCTTATTGCGATTTTTCCTTGGATGTTCACGTTCCAGTTGCACTCCACCCATTTCTATACAGCTCTGGGAGAGGGCCACAGGCCAGTATTTGTCCAACCAGACCTCTCTCTACTAGAGAGATTGTTGCCTTCCTTCGGAGACTAGGGGGAAGGGAGATTTCTGGGTTGCTAGCCAGTTTCTTGATGAACTTTGAAGCTGTGGGTTTGTTTCAAATGGTAGCATTTTCAGAAATGAGAGAGGCGAAGATCTCAGCTTGGTCTTCATTGTCTTGCATCTGGGAGGGGTCGATCCTAGCCATGGAAAGGCCAGAAGGGAGCCAGTCGCAGCCCTGGCCGGAGGAGGAGGGCAGAGCCCGATTGCAGGGGTGCCAAGGAGGAAGACTGGAGGCCCAGCAGCAGGGGCTGCCTGGCGGGAGGCCCATGGAGGGCTGCAGGAGGCGAGGTTGCAGGGGCGTGGGAGCTCCGGTTCAAAATCTCGCGCGTGATCAAAAGGTCGACATTAGAGCTTGTACATTTTTGCACCTTCTGGTGGTGTGAAATTTCTCCATGTCTCTGTTATCAGGTTATTAAAATCGGGGTGATTCAGCGGAAAGGCTTCAAAGCGAAAGGGCCTGCGAATATTGTCTCCCAGTCTTTCCTAGTGAAGCCTAATATGCCAATGGTTTGAGCCAGAGAGGAGCAATATAAAGGACAAGAGATCCCCGCCAAGATGTATTGCATTATCAGAGATCAGGAATTTGTCTAACCGAGATGCAATTTGGTGGGCATCTGCACGCTTGTTGTTCCAAGTATAAATGCCATTGTTGAATTCCATATCTATAAGCCTGTTGTTATGAATGTAGTTTTTGAAGTGCGTGCTTTCACGGTCCAGCTTGATCCATCCTCCTCTTTTTTCCTCTAATCTTGTAATCATGTTGAAGTCCCCTCCTGTGATCTAAAGTGGGTGGGATATTTTTGAGTTAATCTGAGTTAGGGTGTTCAGTGTGTGTACTTTGTTTGTTGCCTCCTGGGGGAAGTAGACATTAGTTAAGTGTCCATGAACATTTTTCCCTGTTAAATGAAACTTGGCCTGAATAAAGTGCTTACTGACATGTATGTTGGTAAGTGTTATAGCTCTATCATCCCAAATGATGGCTAGCCCTCCTGAGGCTCCCATGGATTCCATCGCCATTTATTTGCTTCCTGGACACACTTTGGCAAGGATCTGATCCAACATTGTGGAATTACACTTGGTATCCTGCAATAAGAGAATTTGAAGCTTTTCTTGTTGTAGCATGTTCTTTATTAATCGTCCCTTCCTCGGGCTATTGAGCCCTCTGATGTTCCATGAGATGAGCTTCATGATTCATGATTGGGAAGGGGATTATAGTATTTGGTGAGCTTGGAGTATCTTCCCAATTCCACCAGCATCTCCCCTATGCGGATGGTTCTCTGAAGATCGGTTTTCCGTCCTCGTTTCTTGTTGTCTTTGAAGATATTTCTTCCATCCCACTGACTACCAGTTTGGACGCCTAATGATCTTTGCTTCTATTCTCTTGAGAGAATTACTTCTAAGTTCTCTAGTAGTCGCTCAGGAATTTTGTCATATTCCTTTTTCTTACAAGCCTATTCAAATCCCAGTATATCTAGATCTCCGATGTCGAAGCTCTCTGGTTCCTCTTCCATTTGCTATACTATTTCCTGCTCTGGCTCTGTATCATCTACAATCGTGAGCTGCATTTAAGTGCTATCTACCTCCATACCTTGAGCAGTCCTTTTCTGCATGTTACTGGGAGAGGGTGTTTTGGTGTCTGCGGGTTGCTTAGAAGTGAGGGCTTTCTTTGAGCTTGATGGAGCAGAATGGGTGGAAGTCTTAGGAATGGCTTCAGGTTGTTTATGATTATCTAAAATATGAACCTTTGGCTGGAGTAGGATTTCAAAGATGTTGCTTGTTGAAGGCAAGGAGTTGTTGCTGACAGGTTTTTTTACTAAGGTAGAGGGCTTTTTATGGGTCTTTTTGCGATTGGGAACTTTTTTGAACCCATCCGGGTCGGATTTGTCCATTGAAGGGGTGGTCGTGGATTTCATATTGGAGGGACAGTCTCGAAATAAATGGCCCAGGGTGTGGCATTTTCAACAGTGGAATGGTACATGCTCGTAATCTATTGTTTGTAACCATTCATAATCATCATGGTATAGGCTTACCACGTCTGGGAGAGCTTTGTTGAGGTGCATGTATACACAAATCCATGCATAGGAGATGTATCGCTTCAGCTTTGTCTCCTTTGCCACTTTGATGAATTCGCCTAAACCATTCCCAATGTCTCACAAAGAGTCTTCATCCCAATACTCCAGAGGGAGAGAATAAAGGCGCAACCGCACTGGGGCCCAGCTTAGATATTCTTTGTCCGGGTTAAAGCGTTCAATCCATCCTCTTAGGTACAGCCCTGCTGCATTGAAGAAATATGGTCCTCCATCCAATACCCTGTTTCGATCCTCCAAACAATTGAAAATGGTAGTAAAGAAGCCCTTAGGCCATAACTGCAGTGTTATATGCCCTTGTGGCTTCCATTTGGCTGCGATTCAGCCATGCAAAGCTTTCTCTGTTGGCTAAAGGCCAATGAACTTTCCTATCAAAGCATGATCTCTCATAAACTGGATCTGAGTGTTGATGCATTGAATTGGGAGCTCGGTTTTGGGTCTGCTAACTGCTACCGACTTGCAGGTGTTTGACGTCACTCGTGGTTCTTCATTTGTGTTGTTATTCGTTGGTGTATTTTCATTCTTTGTTGTTGTATCTTTTGGATGGTCCATCCTGACATTTTCAGTTTGTCGCAGGCCATTTTCCGTATCAGCGGGGGGAGGCATCATGTCCTCCCCCTGAGGGGATTCCATTGCGCAATAGTTGTTCCTTATTATGTTGTAGCTGCCTTATGGCTGAAGGTTAATGGAAGAATGGCGTAGTCTATGAAGGTCTGCCAATTGCAGAGCAACGTCAAACCCTAAGCGATTCACTCTCCATTTTCTTTTTTTTTTGACATAAATGGTTAATTTTTATTTAAAATTCGGAAAATCAGTTGCCGAGGACTTTAACACTGAAACCATGTATTTCCTTGTTATAGTCAGCGGGGAAAGAAGATTTTTCTTTTGAATAGTCCGCTGAATGAGATACACCGTGAATACAGATAGAGGCTTGAAAAAGAACTTGATTTGGTTTCAGAATGGTGCCTTGAAATTTTGCTGCTTTTGCTTTCTGTGACATAGCTCTGCTTCCTAGCTTCCAGAGAGGAGATCCAACGCACCGGAGTGCCGGATCATCCCAAGCATCATTGCATTTTCTTTTTGAAATGTCTGGCGGAGTGTTATATAGTGTTCAAGAATGCCAAGAGTGGTAAATTGGCCTTGAAGAGGCCCTCATGAACTCCCCAGAACCTACCCAGACGCAGCAGTGAGTTCCAACGACGAACAAAGATCGAAAAAGCCATGGTTGCATTTTGAATTTTCCCTTGTGGATGAGTCCACGTTTCCAAATAATTAAGAGAGACTAAATGAGGAAGCCAGTATAGGATTTAAGTACCTCAGTGCAAACAACTATTCAAATCCTGGTAGGAATGAAATTACAACAAAAACCATAGAATTTGTTGGTGAACCAAGAAATGTATGTGATCATCCATAGATATTCTTGGTAAAATAAGGAGTTCTAACCTAAAAGGTAGAAAATTTGTTTTATCTATTGAAGTCATCCTAAAGTTAGAAATTATATTTCATCACACAAGAAAAATTCTCCAGAAAATAATACCTATCATGAAATCATAAAAGGAATTACAAATGAATTCTTTAGTGGTTTGTTTGCTTAATGAGAAGATAGTAGCTTAGTAGTTCACTAATCAAGGATTTCTCCACCATCACCTTCAAGTCAATGGGATGGTCAATAGGTCTCATCACATTGGAACTTCTGTGACCATTACAACCCTTATTCTAGCTTAGTGGATCCTCCATCTGGAATAGGGCTAATTAGAACCGGGCACTAAATGAGGACCATGGTTTTTGGGAGATAAGAAACGACAGTAACCCTATATTTTTGGGGGAGGCCTCGATGCAACACCCCAAACTTAATCTAGAGGAAATTTTATGCGATATTCAAACCTTTACAACCTATCTAGGTGTCGGACCTCACAGCTCATCCTCTGTCGCCTTCTACCCTTAATTTTGTGGATCAATCCCTTGGCTGTAGATTTGGAATCTCCTCGGCAGGTTGTGCCTCTCTTCCACCTTCTTCCAGCTCTTGTGTCCCCTCGGTTGCTCAATTCAGGGAGCCCATTGCTAATGCACCTGCGTGTCAACCAGCGCTGCCCTTCTCAGCCTCCCTATCAGGAAATTTTACCAAGATCCCTCCCATTTCCAACCTTTTCTCATCTGAGACTCTATTGGACTCTCCAAAACCTGTAATAAATCTTCACTAAGCGACCCTCAGCTTTCCTTACTTGATGAAAGGACCCAAAAAGGAAAAAGCAGAAGTGTTTGAAATCAAAGGCTATTGAGGTCTTTCTTCGTTTACTTGGAAAATTCAATCCGGAATGTCTATGAGGATTGGAAAAGACCCATGGATTGGCTTTAGGAATGCCCACAGGTTGCCAGTTGAGCTCAGAAAATTTCTTAGAGTAGCAAACATTACCCATATTGGCCATATAGCATACCTCGATCATACAACATTATTTCAACAATCATGGAAATCGGCCCATAGACTGAACATTTCATAAAAATGGAATGCCTATATTGGGGCTCTTACTGAAGCTCACATCCGATTAGGAAAAGGTGAACATGAAGTAATATGAGCGCTCTTGAAAGCTAGGAAATACACTCCTAAGGAAGGCTACCTTGTGCTAGTTGAAGCTCGTCGACCACAAGCCATCAACTCCTAGTGGAAGCACTTGTGGAAGCTCAAAGCGCCCCCCAGAAACAAACTTCTCATGTGGACCATACTTAGAAACAAAATTCCCAGAGGACATAACCTTCTCAAATGAGCGCAACACAACCCATTTTGGTGTTGTCTTTGCAAAAGCTACAACAAAACTGTTATCCACCTATTTATCGGTTACAAGGCCACACAAAATTCTGGCAATCGATCTTATCAGTGGTTCCATCTCTGATCAGGTGGCAAGGTATTACTATTAAGGAAGCTTGGTCAACATGGTGGTCAAGCGTTGTTCCAACAAAGATTTAGAACCTCCTGCTCCTCATTAGCTGGGGCCTTTGGATCAGGTTCATGACGGTAGTAGAGGGAGGTGAAATAGGGATGGGAAGCTTAACAATCCTCCTCAAGGAAAATAAATGCTTTCATGTAAAGGTAAAGGGAATGCTAGGGGGCTAATTTGATGCAAAGCAAGGGTGAATTATGCCTCTCTGAATGCACATCATGAAACCATATTTAAGATTCGCCATTCTGATGTTGTGAGAAGACTAGGGTGTAAGCACAAGAGAGAAGATAAACATATTGTGGGTTGAGAAGAGGTTCAAGAAGGCACTTTCTGGTTCTTCCTCATTTATATTGGAGACACAATATTAAGAGTTGTTATATGGTAGATAGTAAAGATGAGATGGATTGTCAAGCATATGCTGGTAGGGGTGTTGTTCGACTATCAGAATGGAAAAAATGATCTAATGGATAAAATGAATGCCTTCTTCCAAAGAATTTTTCAATGTTGAGGAGCAACTTGGGAGGGGTAGCTGATGGTTCCCTAAGCTAGGTCAAGTGCTTACAATGGATTAAATATCAACTTCTGTTGCAAAGTCTCACGAGGAATATGATTATGCAATAAATGCACATGAAAAATTGGAAGTCAAAGTCTAGGACTCATTACAAAGAAGCAATTCAAATAGTCAACACTAAGTATTGAATGGGATCTAAAATTTGACTTTCTCAAAATTGAATGAAGTTAGAGCAACTCTGAAATGACCCTAAAAAATTGTTAATATTCAAAATTTAAGTAAAAGTTGACAGTATCCTTATCTTTCCTTTTCAAAAGGGAAAGATAAGGAGAATGTCAACTTTTACTTTAACTTTAGAATTTAAATATTACCATTAATTACTCAGGTTAGGTTTTGTAGGGCCCTGGGGTTAATATATTTTTTTTGCCTTTTAAGTATTTTTTATTAAAAAATTAATATTTGGTGGTCATTAGCTATGTTGTGCTACATTCTTCAGAATTGATTAGTTTAGTAGAGAACTAGTCACTTTGGTGTTTTAAGGTCGGTTCAATACAAGACAAGCCTCAGCCAATCGAAACCACCAAACTAGAGTAGTACAACTCTAACACCATTGGGACCAACCAATTCCACTAGTTCTAGGCTAGTACAAATAAGAGTGTGCCCTTCTCATCATCCTCTCAAGTTGTTTTGTTGGATCCTTTCAGGAATGGTGATTTGGAGAGTGCCATAAACCATTGGACTGTTGTGAGCACCTAAGATCATAAGTATTTAAGCCTTGACAAACAAAAATTTGCAAGGAACTAGTACAAACATCCCAAAACATATTTAGTGAGGACGTGCATGCAAGGAACTATTACAGACCTCTGAAGATACTTAGTGAGGACGTGCATGACCAAAATGCATCATAAAAAATTATCCACCCTCAAAAACCCTGCCTAAAACATTGAAGTGTGGTGCAAAACAAATTGCTGGTAGGCTATTAATGCTACCAACAATCATTCCCTCTCCAATTTCACAAGAAGCTCCTACTCAAGCTACCTCCTCCATTATGGTTATAGTAAGTTCCTGCAACTCCGTGAGCTATAAGAAATTAAAACTACCTTCAAATCTCCACCAATCTTAAGGAACTCGACTTCTCTGCATACCCCAACTATTTTGGGTAGATTGATCATTTAAATAGATGATCACTGAGTTTGACTGAAGTCCCACTGTTTATATTACTTTCCACTAGTTCCTCCAAAAGTTATAAATAGTTTAACTAACAACAACCTGAGATAATTGATCTCTATTGCTACAAATTAGCATTTGCATATGCTAAACTAAACTCTAACTCCTCCACCTCGAATTTATTAAGTAAACTAGGTGACACAAGCCATGTCACACAAGTTAACATCGTCCAAGTTGTCCGTTGATGTGGAAAATCGAATTTTTTCAATTTAATCAAGGAAAAATCAAATTGATAATTTCTTGCTGCATTTTCAACACATAGTTCACTGGAATGTATTACTTTCACTATGAACTTGACATAGTTCACATGTTGAGATCATAAGGTTTTGGGCCGATGTAGTTCTATGTGTTGTGTATATAAAGAATAGGAGTCCATCTCTTGCTATTAGAAACAAGACTCCCTATGAAATGTGGTATGGCCACATTCCTTCTGTGAGGCATCTTAGGGTTTTTGATTCCTCCTATTATGCCTTCATACCTAAGCAAAAA
This sequence comes from Pinus taeda, assembly GCA_000404065.3. Classification (NCBI taxonomy): domain Eukaryota; kingdom Viridiplantae; phylum Streptophyta; class Pinopsida; order Pinales; family Pinaceae; genus Pinus; species Pinus taeda. Next base: position 10,453 of record APFE030451594.1, on the reverse strand, counting down.
ATAAAAAAATTGAGGGGAAGGAGTCACAAATGTATCTTGTTTGGGTAGTCATACCTCTAAATCAACCATCTCTATGATGAACTGAATAAGAAGTTTATAATATCTATAGATGTGATCTTTCTTGAGTGTTCCAATATTGACAATGTTGTTGAGTGGCAACTTAATTGTTTGAATAGGTTAAAACATGAAAAGTATTTTCAAGAGTTTGATAGTGATATTCCACATCTCCTTCTCTTAGCTCTATACTTTCTATGAAGAGCCTTGAAGAAATCAGGTTGAAGGAAATTCCTACCCTTTCTTTGTCAGGAAAGAGCTAAGAGACTACTAGCAGCAGGTAGCCAAATTTGATAAGTATTGAGGGTACATGCCAGATACAAAGCAAAGATTAATGCAAAGGAGTGTACTAACTATATACATATCATTAAACATATTTCATCCCACATAGGATGCCTTGCATCGTGCCTTGCATTTAAAGTGGTCATTGTATTAAATATAAAGTTTTGTCTTAAAATATTTTTGTCTTAAATATAAAGTTTTGTCTTAAAATAATTTTGTCTTAAACTATTTTTGTCTTAAATATAAAGTTTTGTCTTTAAATTTTTGTCTCAAACTACTTTTGTCATAAAAGATTTTTGTCTTAAATATAAAGTTTTGTCTTAAAATATTTTTGTCTCAACCTATTTTTGTCTTAAAGCCTATATTTAAGACAAATCAATTGATATTAATTTTTAATGTAAAATAACTAAAATAAAAAATGAGTTTTTGAGACAAAAGATTTCTTTTGTCTTAAAAAAATGTCTCAAAAGTGCCCTTGGTGTAGTAGTGTATTCTTTCTCTGTTAAGTATTAGGCTTATTTTTCTCTCTTGATCGAACTTCTTGATACTTCTTAGATGTTTTTCTAGTGCTTCAGACCTTAAGTGTCCTTCTTTAAGTCGCCTTTCCTTGTCTTGTCACCTTAGCTCTAATACCATGTTGAGAAATCTAGGGGCAGCTAGATCAGGTGATTTCTCTTACTTTGATAACTGCTTGTGATATATTTTTACCTTACTTGATTAGCTTCTTCTTTCTTCTTAATAATTATTAGTGTTATTTATTATCAAACAACTACCAAAAATAAAATCAATGAGACAATAGGACACAAGATGAAGGCGATTAGCCAAGGCCAAAACCTCTCGAACTGAGAGGAAAACTGATAAGAATTATTCTCCTCTTATATAATTTTAATTGATGAATTCCAAGACCTATGACCCTTGACCAATACCTTCCAAGACCATGTCAAACCATGCTTCCAATAACTTTTGCAATTTTGACTTACTCAATAGATTCTTTTGGAACCTTGACTTGCCCAACAAATTCTTCTACAAATTCAACCTATCTAGCAAATTCTTTTGCAACTTTGACCTGCCCATCAAATTCTTCTGCCCAATGAATTATTTTGTCCAACAAATTCTTTTGGGAAAAAATGTAGAAGCCCTAACATGAGAGAGAGAGAAAGAGGCCTAAAAACTTTGATCAAGTTCTCCTTCTTTTTCATCCTTTTCCAACTTCTATCTCAAGAAGATCAAACTTGCTTGACTGAGTCTCCAAGTGAGTTCAAGTTCCTTCTTATTCATAAGCTTGTTATATTTAGGGTATGAATTGTTATCTTTAGGTTGACTTGTCTCTTCATGTAGGTCAACTTTATCTTTGCACCATAACGAGGTCTTGGAGGGTCTTTTGACATTATTTTGACTCAAATAAATTATTTTTACAATATGTAACATGCCCAAATTGGTCTTTAATACATGATAACGACTTAATTGACTTGTAGACTCAATACCAAGCCAAAAAAGCCCTCAATGGGTACTTGACCTAAAAGTAAATTTCCCTTGAGAATGAAACCCATGCCTCAAGAACAACCAGAATAAATTTATTTTTCTCTTTTCCTTAAATACACAAGATCATGATTACATATGTCATTATGAAGGCCAACCTATTTACATATTTCAACACGTGCATCTTTCATAGTTTTGAGTTAATTTCAAATGACATGCTACAAGCTAAATTGAACAAAAGCAAATAGAAAATGGTAATGATTTTTGATAGCATTGCTAATTTTACTGTAGAACACATCGACACATGGATAATTTTTCTAAAGTCAATAAGCAAAACTTTGACTCGATTTCCCAAGTGCAGGAAGAAATAAAGGAAATTGAAAAAAAGATTTTCACTAAAAATATGAAAATGGAAATTATAGGTTCTCCTAACAGGGATTACATTAAAACTATGGTGAAAGAACTTTTTCAATGAGTCATCAACACTAACACATCTAATAGAAGCATAGTAATAGAAAATGGTTTTGCATAGGGTAAGTATTTCTAATCGTTAGAAATCTGATTTTATGTTAACTAATATAAAATAATTTAGCTTTGTTGATTATGTTATAGAGATCTTTGCTAACTAGTATACACAAATTGTTGTTTTTTGGTTGCATATGCCTTTTTTAGTGTTAGGATTTATGAAAGTGTAATCTAAGTTTCGTCTAGAAAAAAAGAATTTACTTTACAGTTTCCATTGCACAATTTCGACTTTGTTCAGCAACATTGTTTTATGACTATATTTTGAATAGGATCTTGTACATATTTGAGTTATGGCTATGGTCATTAACATTTGGTTCTAAATATAATTGTTACTGAATCTGACTCTATATCAATGTTATCATAATGTTTTCAATAAATCTCTGAAGATATGCTTTTATTTATTTTTATTATATTTAGTGCTCAGTTGTTGCTTTAAATGAAAAGTTGTTGCTTTAAATGAAATTGAACATTTCTAATAGTTTTGGATATTAAACATATATCTCTTAGTAATAGAATGCTAGATAATGTCTTTAAATTGCACAAATTTCATCACATGGAATATGAAAATCCAGATAAACTTTTTGTTGTAGCTGATCTGCATTACTGCCCTGCACACATGCTTAATTCTTTAATCAATTGGTTGCCAAAGTCTTAGAACATGACTTTGTGGACTACATGAAGTGTTCACTAACATTTGTGCTTATGGAGAGAGTTTTCTACACATTTTGAAATCATATTTTTATGTTTCATTCTACAAAGCTTTTATTGTGTGAAGGACAATGTATGTGTAGAAGAATAGGGTGTGGGTATGTGTGTTGTGTGGAGAACAAATATATGTACCAAAACTTTGACCATGTTTAAATCTTTGTGCAAGGTTTATTAAAATATATTTCACGAGGAATGCTTCTTTTTCACAACATTTGGGACCCACGTCAATTAATAACATCTTGGAATGTTAAGCAGTAGTCTATAATGCGACTTTTTGAAAGCTTTTCCGGCGGATTTTTCCGGTCAAAATCCGTCAGCGATTCATTGGAATCCCAAGTTTGATAGATAGTTTTTGCACAATCAATGGCTCCCAGGGGTTTTCCAGGGCGCTGAATCCAAATATGCAGTTAAAAAACCATTTTAACTGCTAAAAATCAAGATTTAACCTCATTTCTTCGCCGGATTCCGTCACCGAAATCTCCAAAAAGTCGCATTATAGACAACTCCAAATGTTAATGAGTATTACCAACAATATAAACATAGCGACATGCCACATCAAAGTGAGGAAACAATGGTTATTTAATAATGTTGAATCTAATGATTGTTATATATCGCATGCGTACATAAGTAGTTGTGCATAGCTTATGTGCATAGGAAGCTAGGCAGGAGCGAGTGGTTGTGCATGTGCGGAGGTGACAATGCAGAGGAAGTTGTGTGTGTGAGGAGATAGTTGTTTAGAGAAAGCTGTGCGGAGGACAAATGCATGTGCGGAGGTGACAATGCAGAGGAAGTTGTGTGTGTGAGGAGATAGTTGTTTAGAGAAAGCGGTGCGGAGAACAAATGCATGTGCACAAAACTTTAACTGGAATATGTCGAAAGCTTTTTGGATAGTTTATTAAAATAATAAATATACGAAATTTTTTTCTAATTATTATTTAGTAGCGTATATGCTTCAACCTCGCCACATCTGAATGTCAATAAGTGAATCGTTGAAGTAGGCAATCAATATTTACACACAAACTTGAATCTGCTATGATGACATGCACCAACAAATATTCTCCCATATTCATTTGGTAACATTCTCCAGTTGGACTTTCTTCTTCCTTCTTTACTCATATTTCGATTATTTTTTCCTCCTCTACGTGGACATGGGTCACCAGTGTTTCTCCAAAAAACACATCTATTCCCAACAACATGAATAAGTACAAAGATAATTGCTGGGTTAAGAGTCCGTCAGCATTATAGCCAGAAATAGTAATTGAATTATGCACGAAACACAAGTGCAATGCAATTGGGTTGTTGCATATAAGTATGTTTTAAAATGTACAAGAGTGGAAAGGAGGAGTGTTGGTGGCATGCAAGTTATTTGGCGTTGGTGGGCATGGAGTTGCTTGTAAATACGACGATCCACCGACAGCTGAATTGGTTTGTGCTTATCGATATCACATGAAGTAATACAGCCACTAACTAAAATAGCGTTGCCATTGATTGGCTACTCAAATTTAATTACATCGATGGCTATAAATCAAATTTAACTTAGTAATTAAATGAAATAGAATATACAGCGGTGGAATTTATTGTATATACCAGAGCTGCTTGCCACACAAAAATATTTTGTTGTCTCGTCGGTGCCGGATAATGTCGATATTTATAAGACAGTCAAATATGTTAGCTCTTATACAAAAACGTGGTGCCGCCTCAATTATCGACAAAAAAGAGTCCCTCGCGTAATTGTGGGGGCTACTTTTTGGGTTACACGAATGAATGGATTAAGGATTTTGGCCAAGTTGAAAATTTGAAAAGTCTAATTTGTTTTTCTCTTTTTTCTTTTTAGCGATTGGATTATTTTTCAAACTTTGATGATTTAAATTTTTTTCCTGACAAATAATATTCATGGAAATATTTTTGACCATTTTTTGTTAGTAAAATGAATTTGTAATTATTATAATTTTGAATACAAATTTTACTTATCTTAAAATAGTTTATTTATTTTTATATTACAAAATAAATTATTGATAATAATTATAATATTAAAAATAAAAATATACACAAAAATAATTTAAATTAAAAAAGATAAATATAACCATGCGTAGTGCTTATTAAATATTATAATAATAGTATAATAGAGAAAGTTAATGAAATTATTCATTAAAATTTTATAAAAATACACGCATAGTATAATAAGGCAATCATTTAATTGAGATTTTAAACCCTTAGTAGTTTATTAATAAGACAAAATTTCCTTTAATTTTTTAAATTTTCTTGATGATTAATTTTAATGATGAATAGGTTTATCGGATTGAAATATTTATTAGAATTTTTAATATATGTTTCTAAAAATTAAATAAACATATTTTTTATATTTTTAATAAATAACTTAATAATATTAATACATGGTTTAAAATTGAAACTTAACCATTTTCTTCTAGGAATTCACCCGACTTTTTATTTAAAAACTTACACCAGCGAAAAGGGAAGCGGCCAACAAGCAACTATTTCTTTCCAACATAAAAGTAATGACAAATTTGGTTAATTGGGTACCCGATACGGAGCAAACACGTGTGAATTTCAACCAATACACTTGTACTGACACATGAAATTTTGACTTTTCCAACCAACACACTTGTATTAACACATGAAATTTCCAACCAACACACTTGTATTGACACATGAAATTTTGACTTAGCAAAGTTTCAATAGTGTGGCATGAAAGCAGAGAGGATATGCTACTATCCGTGGAACATGTGCAATAACACAAGACATAGTTGGATCATTGATTGGAACACACTGAGAAGAACTTGAACACACTGAGAAGAACTTTAGTATCCCTTACTATTGGTTGCTCACCTAACAATAACAAGGCATTGGTTTAAGTTTGTAGCAACAAATTTTGACTCTTATTCATAGTTTTCTCACACTTATTATGTTTTTATTTACCAGTTTCATGTTTCTTTGTCTTTCTCTCACGGCCTCAGAGGTTTGACTACCAGTCTGCATTTTTGTATTTTGAATTTATTGTTATTAATTTTTGGATTTGATTTGGAAAAACAATATATACCCTTCAACTTTTCATGTAATTTTTTATTCAGAATGTAATACACAATTTTATTAAAAAAAATTAACATAATAATGTGATCTTAAAACAACAATTTTGGCAAAAGAAACATGGATCTTTGGATTAAAAACGCTAAAATTAAGCTTTATTTCAACACCAAAATTAAGTTTCATTTCAAAAAGTGGTGCTATTGGTAGCACGATTTTTTTTCGGTTGGTTAAAATTGTGATATATTTTTCTGGCTTGGTTAAAATTGTGATTTATTTCACAAGTAAAGGGAGCTAAAACATTTTTAAATTTTTTAAAAAAGAATAATTAAATTGAAAATAATATAGAAAGAAATAAACATTAAAAAAATAGTCTAATTAGCAAGTTTCATGATGACCCTTCTTTAGCCACTTCATTTCTAGGTGAAGGGAGATGCACATTTTTAATAAAGCATAATTATAAGGGAAAATAATGTGAAAAGATATAAACATTTTTGAAGAAAATAGATTTATGAGCAAGTTTCATGATGACCTTCATTAGTCACTTTATTTCCAAATGAAGAGAGATAAACATTTTTAAAGAAAATAATTATAATTGAAAACAATGTAGAGAGGCATAAACATTTTTGAAGAAAATAGCTAGCAAGTTCCACAATGACTTTCATGAGCCACTTTATTTCTAGGTGAAGGGAGATATACATTTTTAAAGAGCATAATTATAATTGAAAATAATGTGAAGGAACATAAACATTTTTGAAGAAAATAATTATGATCGAAAAATAATATTAAAGAGAAAAATTATGATGAGAAACATCGAGAGTAAATTATATAGACGTTATTTAATTATTATTTTTTTTTAATTATAAACTTTAAATTAGTATATGACAATTCATATACAAAAAATAAAAGTTTAAAGAATTAAATATCATTACCTATATTTTAAAAAATCTTGAATGAAATAAATAATAAAATTATATAAGAAAATTCTATAAGAAGAAATAAAAATTAAAAACTTTATATTATTAGTGCTTTTATGTAAGTTTGTTTTCAAGGTTGTAATTTTAAATATTCTTTAGTTAATTATGTGGTAATCATATTTTTGTACCAATTCTTTATAATTTGATATGAGGGTGAGGTGTGATTCTATTTGTGTTCAAAATAGAGTTTTATGTGTCTTTTATATATGTGTTTGTGTTTGGTATGAAGGTTATGTGGTGAAAATGTTTTACTCTCACTTTGAACCATAAATAAAGTATTTCAATGTCAATGTAAAATAACATAAAATTATATTTTCACTTTTCACTATGAGTAAGTTGTATAATTTATATAATTTTTAAAATTATTTGAGTACAACAATATAATAAAACATTTCAATGTCAAAATAAAGGTAATTGAAGCAAATAATTTTATTATTTCTTAAGAAGAATAATAAGAGAGAGGTATAATGCATTTAATTATTAATATAAAATTAGTATGCAACATTTAAAAAATATAATTAGTACTAAGAAAATTTAATGTGGGTCATAGATAAACTATTTCAAAGTCATCTCTATATATATGATTAAACAAACAAAATTATGAATATATATCATAAAGAACTTGAGAGAAATAAAATGCTATGGTTAAAACGCTTTATATAGTCTCAATATTCTATAATGACTGGTTTGCTTGTATATTTTTTTTTGTCAATTTTGTATGAAATCTAACAAATATTTGTTGGAATGGAAAGTTTGATTTGTGCAGTCTACACAATCCAATTGACCAACAATATTTTCAAGGTGTTAAATCCATTTACCCTTTCAAAAATGCAATTTTTAGAGCTTTGTAGTTAAGATGCCTCTACACTAGTACTCTTAATACCATCACTCTTTAAACTGAAGTATAATATGAAAACTTTTTAACATAATTCTTATATAATTTATACAATTTTATTAATTAAAATAGAAGACACTTGGAACATATACACATACTCTAACTAACAAACTAAATGGCCATTTTCTAGACATTTTTACTAGTAAATTTTGTCCAAAATCTCCTAGATATTTATAAAAACCACGAATCTAAATTGTTTAATTTGTAAAGATGAAGTAACATAGGGTTTTTCAGTGTTTTGAATCCATTTATGCATTAAAAAGTCCCTTAAAATAAAAAAATCACAAAACCGTCCATAAAAATTTGTATTCCTAAATTCTAATAAAAAAAATCATTGTCTATTAATTAAACTATACCCCTATCTATATATATATATATATATAAACAAATTATATTTATAATAAAATAACGTAAAACAAAGAATTACATTGATTTTAAAAATAGTGTATTGATTTCATCAATCATACAACTTAACTTAAGAACCAATAATCTAGTGATATGATTTAGAGAAATCATGTATTTACACTAATTTTAATTTTAATAAAGATATAATACAACCAAAATTAATATTTTCCCATTAAATAATACAAATAAGGGATAAGGTCTAGAAATACATTAAAATAAAAAAGATGCAATAAAATCCAACGAGAATTATAAAAAACAAAATGTAGTTAGAAAAATAGATTATTAATATTGCAAAGCAAGAGAAAAAAAATATTACATTTTTAATTAAATTTTTTCCATTAAATTAATACAATAGATATTAAAATATATTAAAAATTAAAAAATATGTAATAAAATTTAATTAGAATTATAAAAAACAAAATGTTAGTTTAGGAAAAGTATATTATTAATATTGTAAAAAAGAGAAGAAATTACTGTTCATTAACCACATTTTGATTAAAAAAGGGCAAGATTATTAATATTGGAAAATTAGGAAAAAAAATATTACCTTCACTAATATTTTAATAAAAAAATTTCCAAATATCTTAAGAAAAATAATCTATAACTTACTTATATATTATATTATTGAATATTATTATTTTCTTGTTCACAAAATCTTCATCCTCAAGTAATTTTTAAAATGCCATTTTTTCAATTACTTCTCTTCATATTTTTGTAAAGAGAAATTATTTCAAAACGACCAGTTATATGGATGTGTTTTATTAAAAATATTGGATTAAGTTTAATGCCCTTTAGGCATTATCATGAATCACATATCTCAAACATAGATATTTTTTGGAATATACATTTTTGTTATTAAATTTTGTATTTTTATATATATTAAAAATATTTATTTTTATTTTCTATTTTAATATTTTTTTAAAAATTATATACATTATAAATTAAAGTTTTTTCTTATTTTTGATATGTAATATATTATTATAATTATTTTTTTTTTAACAATAAATATAACCAATTATGGTTGACAATAGTTAACTATGATCAATGTTATGGAATAATGGCCAATATTAATGTAACAATGTTCGGTCGATGTAACAATAAATACATTGTTACATTAATGGTTGACTATGGTCAACTTTAGTCAAACCTCTTCAATGTTATTCAACCTCGTCAACTATGATCAAACTCGTCAACCCTCTTCAGCCATGGTCAACCACAGCCACAAAATCTACCCCACACATGTTGGTTTTCAACTAGCACAACCACATTTATACATTCATAAATATTGTTGATATATGCTGATTGGCAACATTTTCCACCATTTATATGCCAATCGACGTATAAAAATGATGTTGATCGGTGCATATCAATCGCATTTACTAATAAGTGTGGTTATGCTAATATACCTTATACCAGCCTCGATCCATCTTACTCCCAAATTTATCAAGTGCCAAGAGTTATCAAATCTCTAAAGGTGAAAATCTCATTTTTGAGTGCAAAACTTGAGGAAATGTTTGCACATAAAGAGATTTGATCCCTCTAAACACTTGACGCTAGTTTCAGTCGTGCATGATCACACAAAATTTGTTGAACATCTAATTATTCTAATCATTTTAAAAATGCTAAATATGCTTAAGAATAGTGTAGTCATTTTAAATTATTTTTTTTGTAAGCTTAGAAGGACTACATCTTCATTGTGTCCAACTTCTCACCCCGATCGGGGAGGGTGGATAGCACAAGATTTGAACCCAAGACTTCCAGTTCTGTAAGACTTCATTTCCATGACCATTTTCAATTGAGCTACCCCAAGTAGAGCTCGTCATTTTAATTTTAAATTTTCTCAGTTCAATTTGTTGAGATGATAAACACTCGTAATAACTTGAATGATGATAAATAATGAAAAAAAAAATTGAATAGAAAGTGACAATGTAATAGTGTTGAATGATAGAAAATGCGAAGAATATGAATGTAGCAGCAATTACAAATAGTCTTCATTGCGATCAATCTCAATATATTTTATTCTACTATTTCTATTGTTCCACGTGTTATTTTTGCCATCTTTTCATATCAATCATATTAAAAGGGT
>APFE030451588.1:0-10473 GCA_000404065.3 Pinus taeda | reverse complement strand
ATGGAGTGCGTACACACAGGAAAGGTAGAGAGAACCTGCGTACCCAGAGATAAACATGTTTTTAAGTGACTTTCTCTCTTTTTGAGGTTTTGACATGAAGAGCAGAGGTATGGGGCTTGACAAAGAGGACAATGTGGCTATTGATGAGGCCACATACTGCAAATAGTCAGGGTGACAAAATTCAGTGTAACAAGGCCTTGAAGAAATCAACGTTGAAACCATTTGGGCCAGGAGCTTTACCATTTTGCATTTCTTTGAGCACTTTGTTGACTTCATCTTTGGTTACTGGATTGTTGAGGTTGAAATTGTCCTCACTAGACACCAGCCTAGGAATGTGTCTTCTGAAGTTTCTGATGGAATTCTCTCTATCATAACAAGTTTCTTTGGCAATGCCTCAAAAGTGCTTGGCAAGAGCTTTTTCTATCTCAGCATGAGAGTTGTGAAGAATGCCTCTCTCATCCTTGATCACTGAAATTTTGTTGTGAACTTTGTTTGCCATAGTGGATCTATGGAAGAATCTAGTATTTCTTTCTCCCTCTTTGAGCCATTGAACCCTCGATTTTTGCCTCCAAAATATTTCCTCTTGTTTGCATAAATCCTCCCATTCTTGATGGCATTTGGTGACCTGATCATTCCTGGTTTCATCAAAGCCGTCTGTGATAAGGGCTTGGTTGAGTTCCTGCATTTTACTCTCTACTGATTTTGTAGCTACAAAAATATTGCCATGTTCATTATTGTTCCATTCCTTGAGCCTAAGCTTGATGTGTTTTAGTCTTTTTTGAAGAAGGAACATTCTGGTGCCCTGAATGTTCAAATCTTCTGACCACCATTTGGCAATGTTACTGTTGAAATCTAGATGGGAAAGCCAGATGTTTTCAAAGCAAAAAGGTCTATTCCTTGGAGTACCAATACTCTGCACCTCCAGATGAATCGGCCAGTGGTCAGATCCTCCAAAGGGTAGAATTCTTGCTGATATTTCCTTATTATTGAGCATAAGGTCTTCAGATATCATGAATCTATCTATTTTTGAAGCCACCTGAGATTCTCCTCCTCTTTTGTTGTTCCAAGTAAATATGCCACTACTAGTTACAATGTCCACTAACTTCATAATATTTGTAAAAAACTGAAACTTCAGAGAGTCTTTACTTTGAACTCTGGTTCCACCTTTTTTCTCTGAAAGCGATTTAATCATGTTGAAATCCCCTCCCAGTTTCCATGGCATGCCTACATTTCTGTCTCTGAGTTCCTCCAGAGAATCAAGAAATTTTAGTTTTCCTTCCAGTCTTTGGGGTCCATACACATTAGTGATCAGGTAGGTTTCCTTATCTCCAACAGGCTGGATGACCACATAAAGATATTCTCGAGATGCCTTGGCATCTAAAATATCTATTTTCTTACGATTCCAAAGGGTGAGTATACCACCTGTTGTATTCTCCACTTTGACTTCCAGAAACTCATAACAATTGAGCCACTTGCTATGAATCTCTTTTAATTTTTGAATGGAACATTTGGTTTCCTGGATGAAGATCACATCCAGAGATATTTGTTTCATTCTGTTACTAATCAGTCTCTGTTTTCTTTTACTACCAAGACCTCTAATATTCCAAGAAGTGAACTTCATTATTAACGATTGGTAAAGGACTAGCTAGTTAGGTATTTCATCTAACCTGAGTCTATCATTAACTTTCCACATTCCATTAATAGCTCGTTCTGCTTTTTCCTACCTCTTTTTTTTCCTGGGTTTCTGGGTGCTAATCCAGGTATGGGTTTTTCCATTTTTACCCCTTCATTGCTTTGCATTTCCTTGCCTCTTTGTCTCTCTGGTCCATTGTTTTGGGTTTTCCATATATATAGTTGCTGGACTCTATTGAACTCCTTTGGGGGTAAAGAGTTTATCCCTTCATTAGTTCCTTGAATCAAGAAATCCTCCAGATCAAGATTTTCTTTCTCAAGAATCGCTTGAAGTTCTTGGTCCTCCATTTCCATCTCACTTTGGGTCATCTCATGATCCATTTCTATTTCTGCATCACTCACCATCGTTTCTGTCTGCAGATTCTTATCTAGTGTTTGTTCCTTGTTCTCTTCTTTCCCTTCTTTCATTAACCATTCTCCCTTCGTCTGGTCTGTTGTAATAACTTCTTCTTCCTCTTCCAGGACTTGGAACCTGTTTTGGCTGGTTTGTGTCCTTCAGATTTCTGTGCCTTTGACCCCTTCTTGCTTCGTTTTCCTTTGTTTGCCACTTTGTGAAAGCTTTCAGAGTCTTTCATTGCGTTAGCTTTACTCTTATTCTCTATTTTAGTGAGAGAGAAATCCCTGAATAGGTGCCCATGTTCATGACATTTGTGACATCTGAACGAAATATGTTCATAATCTATAGTTTGAACCCATTCTTCATCATAAACTTCCAATATTATCTCATCTGGAAGAGCTCTAGAGAGATCCATCTCCACACATATCCGAGCAAAGGAAATATACTTTCCCCTCCTAGTGGTTTCAGAAGCTTTGACAAACCGTCCTAACTTATTTCCTATGGCTATTAAGGACTCTGTTTGCCAATAATCAAGCTGAAGAGAATAGAGCCTTACCCAAACTGGGACCGAAGTAAAGGTCTCACGTTCCGAGACAAAATTCATGATCCAAGGTCTCATATAGAGACCTGCAACAACAAAGAAGTAAGGCCCGCCTTCAAAAACTCTATCCTTATCTTTGATGTTCGCAAAAGCACGGTAAAGAAACCCTTTGATCCTAGGTGTAGGTCAATGGTTCCTTTTGGTTTGCAGTGGTATCTTATCCACATTTGTAAGGCTTTTTCAACGGGCCATAAACCCATGAATTTGCAAATGATTGCATAGGTTTGCATATGGTCCCTGTGCGCCTGCAGAGTAGGCTCATTTAATGTAACTCTGGGAGTTACAGCAGCTTTGGGCTTACATGGGCCCAGGTGTGCTTTGTTTTTTGTTCCCTGTTCCTTGTCTTCTTCCTCATTTTCTTTAATAATAATATTCTCCTTGGATTTCTGTCCATCTTGTTCCTCTTCACTGTTCCTATTCCTTCCCTTTGAAGGTCCTTTATCATATTCCATAGGCTTTTTTCCCGTGCTGGTTATGGCATGTTTGAAGGAGGGATTGGAGATCCCTCCTTTGCGCCCCTCCATGGATCGCTGCCCCTGCAACAAGTCGGTAACCCTAGTTTTTTATTTTTTCGTCTTCCGCTCCCCCTTGTTTCCGCCTAATCAAATAATGTTCCTTTTTTAAAATTTAATTTTATTATTATTTAATTTTTACCAATTTGTAAATAATAATTATAAAAATAAAAAGATTCATACACTATTTTTTAGATTTTCATTCACCCTCATAGGTTATGCTAGCTTTATAAACCTTGTTTTGTCAGGGCATTCTCATTCGGCCTCATGGTTATGCTAGCTATTTAAAACTAGTTTTATATCATGATAAGTGGATTGAGCATGATATGAATGAATATGGGAATATTTAAAAATAAATAAATAAAAGTAAAGTAGGGACATTTCAAATATGTAGCTAATGTTGTAGAATTAATCAATTTTATTTTTTACTAAAGATATTTATTATTTTTAATAATAAAATAATATCATATATTTCAAATAAATATATTTTTATTAAAATATAAAATAGTTGATTTGTTTTCTCAAAAAATTCACAAATGTGAGTTTTCTCATGTTTTCAAAAGCCATTACTCTATTCATTTTCAGACATGGAACGATATATGAATAGAAATAAAATAAAAATTAATGAATATGTATGTCAAGGAGATATTTAGAGCCAACTAAAGAAAGTGTAAATATATAATAAAGATATCTAAATAAAAATTATTTTTAATATAATTAATTAATTAATTGTAAATATGTAGAATTAAATATTAATATAAGTAGAAAAAATGAGGTATAATAATTGATAATAAAATATATATTGAATTTGTATTTGATGAAATTTAATATTTATATACATTTTGAGTGGACCTAATGATTAAGAGTATGTGTTTCTTCCTATGAGATCATAGGTTCAAATCTAGAGGGGGTAGAGTATGTATGTCTTCTTAGACTTAGCAATCAAATCTCTGTGGGGAGGTGGGTCCCTTGTCCCACAAACATGGGGTCCCATACGCCAATTTGGTGTCTGGCTTGGCCCTCACCATAAAATTGAATAATAAAATAATCAAATAATAAGACATAGATTATATATATTAGTTTGGTATTGTAGTAAATGAGTAATATTAATTAATATATATATGAAAGATGTATTGATAGTGCATTGTTTTATGAATAATTGAATATATAATATTAAAGAAATCTTAAAGAGAAATTAATGAAAAAGGAAAAGGTAAGAAGGTTGGGAGGGATGAGTGAGGGAGCTAAATAAGTGAAAAAGAAGGAAGGGACAAGGAAAGGGGAAATAGAGAGAGGTGAAGGGAAACATAATTATTAATGAAAAGTAAATAAATGGGGAACAAAGGATAGGAAAAAGAGTGTTAAATTAGTTTATAGTAAACTTATTTACTATTCATAATAAACAAAAGAAACTAACAACATTACTATATAAAATAATATTCAATAATAAATATTAAATAATATTTTATCTCAAAAATATTATTTATAATAAAACCAAAACTTTCTTTCTAATTTATTACTTTTATGAATTTATTTGAGATCACACATCCTCACAAATTGGGAAGTTTTAACTAAAATGGATTTAGCGAATGAAAAAGGTGAAAGAAAGAAGAAAGAAATTATTTTAACCTCCACTAGGCTAAAGATAGCCTATGGGATAGATTGCTTCCCTATCTACTTGATGTATTAGACCCTCTTTTTGTGAAGTTTCACAGTAAATGCTCCTAGATTCTCGACAAACTCCTCACTAAATAGATTATCCCAAGAGCTAGCTCCCAACATAATGCAAAATTTTCCCTGTTGTCTTTGAAGGCCCCACATTCTAAAATGAAATGCTTTTTTGTTTCCACTTTTCCAGAAGAACAAAAAATGTATACTCTTTCCTCCCACACTTCTTTCGGCCTTTTCCAGTGCCCTGTTTCACAACAGAGTTGATGAGAATTACTCCTTACTTAGCAATAAGAAGTTTGGCTCTCCAAGATATATTGGGATCTATGCGTGCTTTTGGTTGATGACTACGAGTGGGATTAAACACTTCAATATAATATTTTTTCTTTCTTCCTAGCTCCTTATCCCAGGTACACTTGTAGAACTTATCCATAACAAAAGCTTTTA
Organism: Pinus taeda; assembly: GCA_000404065.3. NCBI lineage: Eukaryota > Viridiplantae > Streptophyta > Pinopsida > Pinales > Pinaceae > Pinus > Pinus taeda. The sequence goes on along the minus strand of APFE030451588.1, from coordinate 5,216 downwards.
TATCTTTGTTGCTTATGGGATACTTGTTGAAGTAAATACCCCATTTACTAAACCATTTGTTATTTTGCTGCATCCAAGTTTTTTTTTTTGCACAATCTGTCATTAAAGACAACCTTAGGCCATCTACTCTCTTCCATTTGCTTAATTTTTTTTAAATATCTTATGAATAGCACCATAGTAATTGCTTCAATAGGAGCATCCCCTGTTTCACTTAACAAAATAGTATAAGGAAATGCACTTTTAATCTTGAATTTGTTTGTAATCAAACACTTCTGAATTTTCTCATTTTGTCTCCACCGCATGTCATGTCAGATGTACTGGTGGCTCATAGTTCACAACCATAAAGAATCATCGGAATCACTGGAAGCCCAAAAAGAGTTTGAGTGGTTTTCTAGTGCCATAACCCTGCCTCTCTACGCCTATTTTGAAAAACATAAAATGCTTTCCAACCCCCCAAAGTTTTGTTTCTACAACCATCCCAGCTTAGATTTTTGTTGAAGTCAATTCCGAGGTATTTGTAATCCCCAACTTCTTCCATAATGTTGCCTTCAATGTAGAACTGATGTTGGTTATGTTTTTCTTATAGAGAAAACCACTACATTCGTTTTGTTGATATTGACTTGCATCTCCACACTTCTACAAAAATGCTCAATGGATAGTAAGTGTTCTTGCAAACCAAGATTCGATTTAGCAATTAGAATAAGGTCATCTCCATACAAAAGAAGCCTTATAACAAACTTTCCCAAATAGATACCATCACCCCCAACTCCTCAAGCTTTTCGATATATAAACCAAAAAGGGTAGGAGATAGTGGGCAACCTTACTTGACCCCAATATTGCTTCTAAAACTTTCAGAAATGTCTGTTGAAGTTCGAATTTTTACTTTCACCTCTTAATATATCTTATGCACAGCTGCTCTCAAATGTTTAGGAACCTCAAGTTCTCCATTCTGCGCCAAAGCTTATCCCTAGGAACTGTGTCAAACACTTTTCTGAAATCAACAAAACAACGAAAGACTTCTTCATTTTTTTCCCAAACTTTTTCAAAAATGTGCTTTAAAGTTATAGAATGATCAACTATAAAATGTTTAGATCTAAAACTGCGTGCCCTTTAGCACATTTACATTGATATTGAATATAAATATTAAACAATTTGACTTTATATATTAATATACCAAAAGTGATTAAAATTTGTAAATAAATCCCTGGTTTTGAATTAATAGTAAAATTTATTAAAGATTGAATAGTGTATTGATATAAGGTGTGTGATATTGAAGAACTTTATATTTGTAATAAAATTGTTATTCGAAGCAGCAAATTGCTATTCTTTTCCGGACTTATTTCTTTATTTTGTATATGTTTATGTAACATCGATTGCACTTTTTTTTTTAAAGAAAAATACATTGAAGGCTGAAAATACGAATTGTAAAATTTTTATATATTTCAATAAGGTTTCTTTATTTTGTATATGTTTATGTAACATCGATTGCACTTTTTTTTTAAGAAAAATACATTGAAGGCTGAAAATACGAATTGTAAAATTTTTATATATTTCAATAAGCTTCAAAATCAAATGTATTATATAGAGTTGAAAATTTTGGGAAACAAAAAAAAGGAGAGAGTGAAGACATGAATTGTAAAATATATAAAAATGTATTACATAGAGTTGGAAATTTTGGGAAACAAAAAAAGAGAGATTGAAGAGATGAATTGTAAAATATATATTTATTTTTGGTACTTATATATTTAAGAAAGAAAAAAAAAGTTATTTTATGTGATTTTTTAGACGTTTTCTGGCTGTAGGCTTAGTGAAATTTTAGATGTGAAATTTTGATTCTATGTTATTTAAGTTAGTTTTTTCATTATATATATAAATTCAACAACCTAAATTTTTTTTAAAGCATTTCTATTTTACAAAAATTCCTTCAAAATTTTATAAAAATTAAATAAAGAAAATACACTCAAAAACTTCCCAAAAAAAATAAAGACAACCGGAAAAAAATACCTTCTTAAACTGGATGATGGCTTTATTTAATTATTGAATTGCTGAGGTCGTTCACTACGTGATGTGTTCATCCCCTAATGTGATGGCTTTATTTAATTATTGAATTGTTGAATTCGTGCACTAAGTCATGCGTGCATCGGGTAATGTGTTTGTGTATATTTTGGCATGCACTGTACGAAAAGTATGCCACCTTCAATTATTGAATTGTTGACTTCGTTTAGTACGTCATGTGTGTATCGGGTAATGTGTCTGTGTATATTTTGGCATGCACTGTACGAAAAGTATGCCACCTTCAACTTCATGATGGATTTATTGAATTGTTAACATGGGCACTACCTATATATTTTTGGCATGCAGTGTTTACAAAAATACGAAAAAAACACCACCTTCAAGTTGGCGATTTCTTAAAAGTTGAAATACAAGAAAGCAAATCAGCCATTTAAATATTATTTTTAAAAGAATGTCGAATAAGAAATTTAAAATTTTAAAACTAAATATCTAAACTTATTACAATCCTTACACCTTTAATTTTTAACCATTTTATTCACAGAATTCGACTTCCTACTTGGCCACCCAAAAGTCAAGGTTTGGTGACCAAGCTTTAAAACAAATCATCAAAATGCGATCTTCACATAGTTTATAATAAACTTGTTCACGTTTACTAAATTTTATAAAATTATTTTTCACTTATTATAATGTGATTAATGTATTTAATTTCATTTAGATGTGAGTGTAACTAACAATATTGAATAAAAGTCACGTGATTAAAAAGTTTTATATTAAACATATATACCTACTAAGGTTTTACATTTTTTTCATCATTATTATAAATATATTTATATAACACGAATATACACTTAAGCCTATTATGTACTAGTAAATTTGATTCAGCGAAAAATTAGAAGTTGTGATTTCATATCAAGTCAGTTGTATTAGACTCCAAGGATTATATGTGATCAAAATTTTTAAAAGGCTAGGGGATTTTTCTTTTCAATGTGTATGATTTGATTAGAAGGCTTATTTGGTTGGGCTACTATGTTGATCAATTTGGCTACTTTTAAGTCAAGCCATGACTGCTTTTAGACCATAAGATAATAATAAATCTATTGTTGGCTAGTTTTACTACAATTGTGGTTTTGAATAGTAAATCATCATGTGCATGGTTTATATGCATATGTGATTGTTGTCATTATTTACCTCATGCTGTTTTTATCTCTAATAATCAATAAGATTTAGATGTAAACTAAAACAATAATAAAACTAAGCGCTAGATGACATAAATAAAGCATCACATGATTAAGAAACCAATTCATTAGTAGGCCACTTGACTTTAGATGGGTCAAAATATTGAAGGTAAATCTAATGCCACTCTTATAGATGAAATTCCCAAGGTGCAACATGATAATCAATAAATCTGAGTGATAATCCAGTATTAAAAAAGAGTGTCCCAACACACTCCATAAATAGAGAAACCATATTTTTGTATTTAAATATGAATTGATTCCTTTAAATTTTTATTGACACATGCAATTTGTGCATGCATGTTGATACCAAAAACATTAACACATCCCTCCCGTTAAACCCTCATTTTCTACATTAACAAGTTTCAAGGTATTTGCAAGACACATTCAGGTCTCTTTCTAAACATAATAAGTATGGACCTTAGGCTCACTTATGGAGCTTAGGATCTAGCTCTTGATCTTCTTCTAAATTTTTCTATGTTACTAATGGTGGTGGTGCTTTCACCTAGGGTAGGTGCAAGTTAATGATGGCCTCTCATGATAATGCAAACCTAGAGAAATAAGCACATCAAATTTGTAGATGTCATGAAAAGATGAAATGTAGGAAAATGAGTTATATTCATGAATATATTATTTTTTATTTATAGAAATTGTCTCTTACTATGTGAGTTTTGATTTTTCCTAACATTATTATGTTATTTTTACCACAGGGGCATAGAGCATACAATGACACAATGGTCTGTTAAGGCACTCCAATGTGTAAAGGTCATTGGTTCAAAACTTTATGGGAAAAAATCTAGGCATCCTAAGGGCTACTGTGGCGTAGGCCCTGTCTGGTCCCTGAGTGATTTTGATTGCTTATATGCCCTTGGGTCATGGTTACTCAAGCTAATGTTTAAGTGTGTCAGTCAACTAAAGACTCACATTACCTAGAAAACAAGCAGAAAACCATTACTATGTTTTTTTTCATGCAAAATATAATGCATATGTTTATGTTAGTCTTGAATCTTGCTTCAAAAACTTGTGGATTCGTATAGAATAGTTTCTCTTTTGGACAACTATATATATATATATATAGATATATAATCCTATATTATGAAAGTTGTCATATCCTTGAAATTGCAAGGGCTTCCATTAATGCAACCTAAAAGGGTCCTACCTTTATCGAACATTACTCCCAATTTTTTTTCAAATTGTAGGTATTAATGTCCCCTAATGTGCTATAATTATTTTCCAAATGGATAAGGCCCCAAAAAGTTATATCAAAAATAGAGAAGGGATGTATTTCAATATTTTGATACTTGTCATGAGAAAAATGTATTAAACTAAGTAAAAACTATTAATTTTTAAATTAACTATTAAAATTTACATAATCAAATCCATATGTGTATGTAGTTTCATGGAAAATGTATTTTAATAGCTTGTAGACAAATGATGTCAAAGATAGAGATATGTATGTGTTTTCTCAAGAAATGACATTTTCAAGTATTTGTAGTCCAAACCATTAGGTTCATCATCTTGAACATATATCCAAAGAAACCAAGTTACATTGTACATAGGATTCGCCAAGAAAAATTCAAATTCAATAAATCCTGTGCATGCTATTAGCATGCACATTTTCTTTTTAGATGTGTTTTCCTATGTTAAAACTGTAGTGCTACGAATCTTCACACATTTATGCAACTAGTGACTTTGACGGAGAAATGGTTAACGTGGTTTTAGCATGGGTTTTGACGACAATAGAGGAAGCGTTGGAGGGGCTGAGGGAGATAAAGAGAGAAAGAAATAAAATGAGTGAGAGAGATATCGAAGAGGGGAAGAATGAGATGGGGAGAAATTCTTGAGATGGGTTTGGGGGTTTACTAAGCATGAGGGAGGGAGAGATGGGCCAAGGGATATAAAGAGAGAAGTAGAGAGAGGGTTGGTGGGATAAGGGGTAGATGTTGAGAGGTTAAAAATACTAGGAGGAGG
>APFE030451587.1:43833-56556 GCA_000404065.3 Pinus taeda | reverse complement strand
CGAGAGAGAGGGAGAGAGAGAGAGAAAGACTCTATTTACATTGACCAACCTTTGAAGATCATATAGGAAAGCATCCGATAGGTCTAGCGAAGCATCAAGAGAGGGAAAGAGAGAGAGATTGAGAGAGAGAGGGAGAAGAAGAGATAGAGAGGGATACAAAGAGAGAGAGGGTGAGAGGGAGGGAGAGAGAGAGAATGCCACCCTACTTACATTGACCAACCCTTGAAGCTCATATAGGAATATGTCTTGTAGGTCTAGCGAACCATTGAATTGTCATATTAATTTATTCAAAAATATTCACCTTTGTCTATGGAATTTTCCTTAACTATTTCCCCCTTATTAGGGTGCCTTAGACCATGCTCAATGTCAAGTGGACCCAAAACCAACAACTAGCTTTTCAATGCATTCAATTGTTTCAACCACCTGCGTAAAACTCTCCACAACCATACAATAAGTAAAAGAATAACCCTTATGGATCACATTAAACATAAATTATTTTAAGCATGCATTCAATTTGAAGTCATCATATCTAACCTCTATAAAATCTCATATCATGGCAACAACCAACTCTTGAAAACTCTACACTTGTTAAATGTTTCTTCAAAGTCATCTAACAACCAAGCATTCCTTTCCCAACAACACCAACTCATTCTCACATTATTTAGCTCTATCACTAGTTCACAATAATTTATCATGCTTGCCTAAGACTAATTAATCAAAAAACCAAACATGCCTACTATTTTCTTAAGAAAAAGGCTTTATAATATCTGTTGGGCCTTGAAATTGTCATTCACTTCTATTACATTTTCACTTATATTTCCATATTGTTACCTTCACTCCACCTCTATTTCATTATGTTTACCTTACCATTATCATTATTATGTCACATTTATGTTTTTCCAAACTTTATTAATTCTTAGCATTTTTAAATGAATTTATGGTTAAAAATTAAAAAATAATATACATATGCTTATACCTAACAAGTGGGATGAGATTGTTGACATGTGTAGGTCAAAAGGAAGCTTTTAAAAGACCTTTATGTGGCCTCCCAAAACCAAATTCGAATTTGAGTGGACAAGATCATGAGATCATAAGGATATGTGTCTCATTTCCTATTTGTATTGAAACTCTAAGAAGACGTGTCTTATCATTTCCTATTTTGATTGTAACTCTAGATATATAGGGAGAGATTCATGGAATCTCATTAATGAGATAGCTTCTCATATTTTTGTATAAATAGGGGAAGTTTTCTCCTATCAAGGGGGATAAAAAAAGGAGGAAAAGAAGAGAAATAATTATAGAATGTTTTGTAATAAGACTTGAGATGGAATGGGATGTAAAGTGAAGAGCTATTGATGTAAATTTGTAATATTAATTAGTTTTTTTTAATTTGATTCATGTAAATAGTTTAGCTTTCTATTGCAAATGTTATTTTATTTTTCAAATTTATATTTACCTCACTATGTAATTTTATGTTGCCTAAGAGCATCTCAAGAAAGTAGTGTTTTATCTATTTTCTAAAATTGGATTGCTTGAAGCATTAGAGCATATAGTGACTTAGTTTTCTTTCACATGTCTTTACAATTATTTCTTAGATTCAGATTTACATTCACTGTTTAACCCTATGTTTTCCAAAGAGCTTCTCAAGAAGGTAGCATTCAACTATTTTCCAATATTGGTTGCTTGAAGCATTAAGAATAGATAGTGATTTAGTTTCTTTCCTTATGCTTTTGTCATGCTTTTTAGATTAAGCTTTCATCTATTGTGTAATCTCACGATCAGCAAGTCCAAGAAGGTAATTCTTCCAATTTGGGTTGCCTAAGAGGCATTATATCACATAGTAGCTGCAAGTTTTCCTTTCCATCCTTTTATGATGTTTTCTTATATAACATCTAATGTATACTCAATTGCTAAGTCATTTTAAGAAGATGATTTCGAAATCTTCCTATATTGAATGTTCACAATAGTATTTGAACATGTAGTAGACCATAGTTGTTTTTATATTGATTGCTTTCATTTCATAGAATATGATTAGTTTTATTTTTTATCAAGAGTTTTCAAGGATAGGATAGGAAGTGATTGCATTTTCATCTTATAAATGAATACAATTATTGTATCTAGAATAATGCTCTACTTTTCATAGACATAGTGCAGACCTAGATTAGACTAACCATTCAAGTTTTTAATTTGATTTTATGCAAATTAAGTTAGTTGAAATACATTTCCTTTTATTCCTTCTTAGAAATTAGTTTTTATATTAAACATCCATTAGACTTAGTTGACCACTGAAACTTAACATCCATTAAAATCATTAGGAATAAAAAACAAAACCCTCAAAACAATACCAAAACATAGTCAACGAAGTAAGAAGCAATGTTAACTAAGCACATATTGTGCACAACACTTCATCAGTTTACTAACCCTGGTCGATAATTTATGTTAGCAATTTAAGACATTAAATTGACTGAACATTTTGGCATCGTTTCCAGGGAAGTGTAATTAGGAGACCTTATTTCTTACATCTAAAAAAAAAAACTCAAATTCAAAATTTCAAATGTATAAAGAATTAACAAAATTCCCAAGTATGCTCTCTTCTTGCGCCTTGTGTGACCTGGAAGATCAGAAAGAAAATTGAATAAGCTAGCTTTGCAATTTTGTAATAAAATTTATAAATCTGAAAAATGACTAGGAGATCTAAATTGGTTATTCCTTTAAAAAAAAAAATTGCCTAAATTTTGATCGCGGAGATCTAAATTGGTTATTCCTTGTAAAAAAAAAAATTGCCTAAATTTTGATGTCCATCTCAATTTCTCTTGTCTCAAATCTTCTTAAAACAAATTATTTTCTTTGTTTATTAAAAAAAAATGCCTAGTTAATTTATTTATCTTTTTTTTTTAATTGCTAAATAAAAACTTTGTTTTTTAATTTGAATTAAAAAAAAAAAAAACACCAAACAAAAACAAACTATAAAATAATTAAACAAAAACATATAAAACAAACAAAACAAATAATAAATAAAAAAATAAAACAAAAACAAATGAAACGCATAGAACAAAACAAATCACAAAGAATAAAAACAATGAATCAAATAAAAAGAAAAGCCTTTCATAAAAGACCATAGGCCTGTAAACTAAAACCGCACCATATACATAATAAAACAATGGCAAGGGCCGAGATAATTTTTGATATAATGCATGGATGATTTTATGAATGGTGATTCGAAGCTTCAAATCCAACATTTCTATAGCTCTCTTCGACCTTAACTTGCAAATAAAATTTGCAGATCCCTGCATTGCATAATATTCCAAACTGTAGAGGAGAGATAAAAATTGCATTGCGTATATTATTTGGTCGATGGGTCGAGTTATGGCAGTGGAAGAATTCAAACTTAACATGAATATCTAGGTGGATTTTTTCCAAATGTTCACAAATATTATAGTGGCATATAATGAATGTGACACGTTTTGTTGGGTAAAGGTTTCATTTTGATTTTCATGTGGAAATCCGACAGGTGTTAGTTTCGATGATTCTCGCCAATGCACCCAATGTACCCACTGACGAGAGATTCGTTAGTGCAAACCTTCATTTTCTTCATGCTGCACATTTGAATGCAACTAATGGAGTAGCAGTTTTTCAATACATCAAATCAACAACGTCCCCTATCGCTTCCATTTATTCAAAAACTCAATTAGATGTAAATCCAGCTTTGACTATGGCAAACTTTTCCTCTTGGGGTCCAAATTCTCTTACTCCAGACATACTCAAGCCTAATATTATAGCTCTAGGGGTGGGAATCCTTGCAACAGTTTTAGAAGCAACAAATGCAAGTGGTGCTAGCTATGATAAATTTAGATATGTACCTTTCAATCTATTTTCTAGCACGTCTATGGCATGTCCACATATTGCTGGTGTTGCAACTTTATTGAAGAGTGCTCATCCTAATTGAAGCTCAGCAGCCATCTGGTCTACCATTACGACTACAGCTAAAAGATTGGACAACACCAAAACGACCATTAAAGATAACTTACTACAATTTTATTGCTATATCACCATGGCTAGAAATCGTACTAGTTTAGACACATGTTTTTAAAACACATTTTCTGAGAAAACCTAGGCGAATAAGAAAAATAAAAGACATGGGTTTTTTTCGGGAATAGGGTGAATTAGGTAACCTAGAAATCGTTTTCCAAATTTCATAACCGTTTGAGCAAATTTTATGGTTCGACGAAGCCTTAGTTTCCCGATTACATGAGAAAAATGGTTTTCAGATTTAATGCACATTTGCGGCCATGATCCGATTTCTCTAATTTTCAGGAGAAATATTTGCAGCACAGTTGATGATTCAATATGGTTTGCAGAATAATTGGAAAATTATTTAGACAATTTTTGAACGTTTGGCATTAATGTTATTGCTGTGTATTTTTCTATGAAGTTTTAACTTGCAAGACACAACAAATCTTTGTGATGCCAATCATTTTACCGAGCACAGTGCACAAATTCATCCGACAACAAGGAGTTGATTTATTTTTCATGGTTATTTCTTAAAAATGGATTACTATTGATATCATGAATTGGACCGAATATAACACTTTTGATTTTCCTTCATTTGTTGTATTTGACATTCAATTTTTGTGTAAGAATTAGAAATAAATTAGCTATTTGCTTTTGAACACAATTATGTTCTTTGTGTCAAGTTTTTTTTGCAGGTTTAAGATGATTAAATGATCAACAAGGAGATTAAATTGTGACAATAATTGGTTTTCAAAAGACCAATCTCATGAGAAACATAAGAACAAGTCCGTGTCCATATTCATCAAAAACATTACTCTTCCTCCCTTTTGAGTTATAAATCCAACCAAGAACTTCGAATCAAGCCACAATTATTTTCCCAGCAAGAGTCAGTTGTTCATTTTCCTTTATTCACATACACTTCCCATTACTTTTTGTCTACTCCTGACCCGCAAATAAAAGCAAGAAGCTCACTGACATGCTTATTGCTCATTGTCAATATTATTTTCCATTGTCATCTTCCATTTTCATTTTTCCTTTCCTATCCTTTTCATTTCACAAATAAACCCTGCTTCAATGCAAATTATTGAGATCATAGCCCTTTGAGTCTAAAATCCTTGCAAAAAACACCTTGAGGCTTGCATGCCTTAATGGCAAGTCCTCATGCTGACGAATAATGAGAATACATTAATGTCTCTTGTTAATCATATCTTCTAGGTATTCGACAACAACAAAATTATTTGTACCTAGCAAGATGTGTTTGGGCATCTTGACTCTCATTGTCATTAATCGTGAGAGTTCTTGTGTTGACTAGTGGCATCCATTAATGGCCACTAAGTCAACAATTTCCTGCTATGTTCGACATCAAAACATCTATTCACATAACATAAATTGTGCCAATGAGTTTTGAAGACATGAAGACTATTATTTTTAGCATTTTGAAGAAAATGTAGAACACATGCAGCTGAGAAATTAGATGATAGCTGTAGAATCAAATAACATCTGCAGAATCAGATGGCAGCAGCAGAATCAACACTATTCCGCAGCAGATTCAACAATTTTTAATAAAAGCAATAAAAAGCCATCTTGATTCTTTTCTCCATGACTTGTCCAGCCATTTGAAGAAAATTATGATCAGAATTTTGCAACCACGACACATTCAGCTCATCCATTTCCAAAGGGTAAGTTAAGGTATGTCATTTTCTAACATTTTACCATAAAAGTCCTTGAAAATCTAGAATGATAATTTTTGGAAAAAAACATTTCTCTTCCTCATCTCATAAAATTGCCAATATCATCAGTTGGGGGGATACATTCATATTCATATTTTGTCGTATTCATATCACATTCAAAAGCTCACATACTTTCAAAAGATATTAACTATTACATTATTGTTATAAGCATATAAAAGCTTTTCAAAAGTACTGAAAAGATAATTGGATACAAACACAATCATGGTTGTCACATAAGAAACAACTATGATGCAATCCAATAAAGATATACTTTGCAACAATAATCAAATTATCATTATGCAAAGTTCAAAGATAAAAATGAATGCAACAACAAAATATGGTTGTAACACAAGAACCAACCATGTTGCAATTCAACTAGAAGACTTTGCAGAAGTATGAAGTTATCAAATGATAACATGCAAAGTTAAGCCAAAACTCAAGGATAAAAAAGAATTAATGTAATAGATTGCATGAGGACATGCAATAGCTTTAGTTGGGGGGTAATTTCGGCCTTGAAATTGTCATTCACTTCCATTACATTTTTACTTATATTTCCATATTGTCACCTTCACTCCACCTCTATTTCAATACATTTACCTTCATTTCATTACATTTACCTTACCATTATCATTATTGGGTCACATTTATGTTTTTCCAAACTTTATTAATTCTTAGCATTTTTAATTGAATTTATGGTTAAAAATTAGAAAATAATGTGCATATTCTTATACCTAACAAGTGGGATGAGATTGTTGACATGTGTAGGTCAAAAGGAATCTTCTAAAAGACCTTTATGTGGCTTCCCAAAACTAAATTTGAATCTGAGTGGAGAAGATTATGGGATCATAAGGATATGTGTTTCATTTCCTATTTGTATTGAAACTTGTTGTGGCCACCAAAAACCCCTCTCTTTATTTAGTATTAACAATAATACTAAATAAGGGGGGACCCTTAGTTATTAAATCCAAAGAAGTTAAAGTAGCGTTTACATTTCTTTTTCGCAAATAAAGTTACCATCATAAGCTTAGGAAGCCCCCTTGGAAACTTTTAGAATCTAAGTTTATGATAAGGTAAAAATTATCTTATCAAGGGAAATCACATCTCAAGAAAATAGCGGGATGCCACCTCACAAACATAATCCCAATATTCACAAGATAACGATAATGACCAAATATTGCATCGCATTCAGCATAACTTACTTAAAACACTTCAAAAAATATGCCAATGTGCGATGGCGCCGATCGCAAGATCACATCTCAGAAGGAACAAGTTAACAAAAATTTGTCATACATAATATTCCTGCGATCTACGATATTGCGATACTGCGATATTGCGATATCACGATTTTGCGACGTTGCGATTCTGCGATTTTGCGATGTTGCGATCTGCGATTTTGCGATTTTACGATCTGCGATGTTGCGGTAGCAAATCGCAAAATCGCTCCATCGGAAATCTTTCGGGCTCGTTATTCAAGAAAAGTAGTTTCCATAAGCTGACACATGGTTATGCGCTTTAAATGCAAATAAAAGAGTTAGCTGTCAGTTATTAATAGAATATGGGTGCATGCTCTTCAAAGAACATTTCACGTAAGGTGGTATATTTGGTATGTCTGTGGCATTTAAAACTTTCCCATCACCCTTCCTTGTCATTCAATTTCACCTCACTTGTGAATTGCAAGCACGGAGAGCAGAGGACTATACAAAACAATACGCAGGCTGAAATGGGAAAGAAAAGCAAAGCCTCGAGCTCCGAAGAAGAGAAAATGGCACCTTTGTATACAGACACGGCTTGCAACAGAGACGTGGGAATATCTACGTGGGAAGGCATGTATAATATGCTCGAAGAGGAGAATCCCAGAGTAATGGAGGTTACAACTGTTGCAGGCTCACAGAGCTCTTCTGAAGCATCCCTCGCAGAGCTATCTTGCTCATTTTTACATCGGATAGGAGCAAGGCCAAGCATCCTCCCATACACGGACATGGTCAAATGGATATTGGATACCCCAGAAATAAAAAATAGACAGTTCAAAGTTCATGGTAAAGGACTCATTGGTTCATTCGCTGCACAGGATTTAAAGCTTATGTATAATCTATCAGAGCCACAGGAAATCTACAATAGATAGTTTACAGAAAAATTTGTAAAAGAAAATCTGGACCTGGCAGAAACTACCGAAGATTGGTCTAGGAGAGATGAGCCGCTGAAGAATGATAAACACTGTATGTACAATACTGGTTCCCTTACCTCTCCATACTGCTTTGTTGCTGCCATGCTCTGTAGAATATTTGGAATGCCAGATATTAACAAATTCTCATCTGAGTGGCTTCCATTGTTGGATGCTGCCACAAATTCCACCATTGTAGATTGGGCCAAAATTTTGTCTGATAACCTGGCCACAGCCATTAGCAGTTACCGGTCCAAAAGAGCTACGGCTTAGAGGATCTATCCTCCTTTTTACCTTTCTGCATATATAATGGACGCAATATGTTATGTTTCTAAGTTTCCTGTTATGGGTTGGAAGTGGATGACACAAGACCCTCTATCCATTCATGTCTATCACAAAGAGTTATGGGACTCTCAGTTTGTTCCATACTTCTACCAAATTTGTCATGGAGTTATGTTTCCCTTGTATAGAATTTTGTGTGATAAAGACCCTTCGAGATGCTCGCCTGAAGCAGAAGTAGATATCCTCACTGTCGCAAGATGGTTCGGGGAAGAAATGTTTACTTATTTCAGGGTTTTTGGAAGTTTTGCACCCCCTCATGTCCTACCTTTATATATCCCGGATAAACTCTTAGCCCGAGAGATCGCCTACCAAACTTGTGGAGAAGGAGGCCTAACTAAAGAATTAAAGGACAAAAAGAAGGCTATATGGCCATAGTTTCCTATAGCCTGTGGGGCCTTCTCGCTATTCGATGTAGGTCACCCCTTTCCAGAAGTAAAGAATATCATGTGCTTACAGCTATTCAAATTTACAGCAAGGCCATTTGACCCTTATGAGGTCGCCCACAATTTTACAACAGCAGTCAAAATAAAGGTGTTCTCCAGAGAAAAAGATTTATTTGATGATATATTTCAATAGAAAAACACATTGGAAGAAATTCTTCACACAACCCAACTGTAGCTACCCCCAGAAGAATTTAAAAGGTTCAAAACATACATGGAAAGAAGGCTAGCCAGTATTCCTTTAGAAAAGCTATGCCTAAAAACCTCAAGAGAGCCAACTCCAAGTGTTAGCCTCAGTGGAAGTTAAAGTACCAATGGATCTAAGTCCAAATCCAAAAAATAAGTGTCTGAACACTCTAAAAGATTCGGAAATGAACTAGATAAGAACGAAGGGTCAGTGAATGATACTGCTCAGTCAAAAGAACTTCTACATCAGCAGGTTATTCCCTCCCTGCAAAGAAATCCTCCCCCTCTCGTCATCCAAGCACCACCAGTCACAGCTGAATTAGAAAAAGAATGGGAAACCTTCAATGACTTGATCAATCTTGAAGGACAAACCATGAAGACGAATGTCAGTGATGTACAGATAATAAAAGAAGTAGTCACAAGAACAGTTAACAAAGTCTCGGATGTGGAGCATATTCCTATTTCTCCATCCTCTGAGCTTGTACTAAAAGTAGAAGAAATCCTTCCCCTAGATGTATTTTATAGCCCACGGCATAAAGCAATAGTAAGAAAACAGAGAAAGAAAAGGAAATTAGAAAGCACATTCTCTCAAAACACGGAACAATTGGACGTCTTGTGGAAAGATCCCACAAGCAATCCTACTGAAAATCTCACCAAACTACCTCAGATCGCAGGAGCATATGCCTCCGCTACTATTGACAAAGCATCTGAGGCACAACAATTGCTAAAGGAAATGGAAGAGCATATACAAGTACTACAACAACAATTGCAACAAGCCCATGCCAATAATGAAGCACAGAAACAACTTGAAAAGTTGCAACAGGACTTCCAGCAGATGCAGATAAGCTATCAGAAAAGTTTGGATGAGAAAGGAAAGCAGTTACAGGATTTGAGAGAAATGCACAAGGACGACTCTAAGCTCAAAGAATTCATTACGGAGTCCATTTCCCTAAACGAGCAATTACTACAGCAGCAAGAAGCATTGGGCCAAAAGATATCACAGTGGAGTCATTATTGTGAAATCAGTGATAAAACCACTAATCAAGTGGTAGACTTGCGGAGTGACTATGATCTGATTGATAAATGAGTCACTGAATATTTGGCGTGGCAAGATACGGACGAGGGTAAAAGAGCAGGTACACCAAGAATAAATGAAAATCACAAGGAAATTCTCTTTAACAAATGGGACGAGCAAATAAGAGGGGCAGAACAGGTAGCAGAAGGAGCAGCCATGGCAGCCAGCAGACTTATTGATTGTGTAAATGAAAATTTACACAGGGAAAATTTGATCGCAGAGACCACTCCAGGGTACTTACCAAATGCTCAACAGCTAGAAGAAGATTGGGAACAGAGAGCTCAAGAAAAGGCCAAAGTAATCCAAAGGCTAAGCAAGTTAAAATGGGATTGTTACTGGACATACTTGGTGAAGCCACATAGCCAATGGATGACTGTTAAGTGCATTATAAATGCAATCGAAAAAATGGTGCCAGCTCTCATAGATTCTGTTTTCTCAACCCAGTTAAAAGCGGAAGTCAACCACCCAACTCTCCTTAAACAGATGCTGCATACATGTGATTCCAAAGATCAAAGACATAAATAGTTTAATTTCAGTTTTAATTTCGTTTTATTTTCCTGAAAAGAGGACGATCATTTAAACCGCATCCTTTATTTTTGTAATAATTTATTTTTAGAATTAGTCAGTAGTATTTAAACCCTTCTCATGCATTTAGAGAAGGGTCCAGAAATTTATCAAAAACTTGTCCTCAGAACATGCACTTTTGCACCCTCAGAGGAGGTTTTCGTGAATGAATGGAACAGGGTTTATTTGATATTTGCATTTGAGATCTGCTACTGATGTTGCACTTTTGTACTCTTAGTGGATGTTAAATCAAGGAGGGATAAATCAATTTTCACTTGAAGCTCATGAGTAGGACTAGTTATAAATGGTACTTTTATCTCTTAACCATTTCTGCTTATGCGTTAAAATGATATTCAGTTTTTAGTTGTTTATATATTACAGCATGAATGTTTGAGTTATCATTTGGCACTTTTGTACAATGATAACTATTTGTTTATGTTTAGTGTATGAATAGCTCATTTATGCGATAAGTTTTCACAATTGTTTCGTCTAACTTCTTATACGAAGTAGTTCATATTTATCGAATTCTTTTCTTATGATAACTGAATGATATTTATTACCAGTTATTGTTTGAAATATTTTTAGATCGCATAGAAGAAAGATCACACCCCGGGTTAGCATAAATTTCGATGTTTTTCTGTTTATTAGAATACAATAGCATAACATTATATTAGAATTAAGATAGAAGTATTCCATTTAGAACAGAAACACCCATCTTTCTCACACACACACACACTGAATTGGGAAACTAGTCCCATATCCCCAGTCGGACCCGCTATACCAAACGGATAAGGAGCTGCCAACCAAGGTCCAAACCGAGCGGGTATCCCCCTTGTTGTTGACCCGATTTTCGAGGCCTTCAACAAAACTCTAAGAAGACATGTGTCCTATCATTTCCTATTTTGATTGTAACTCTAGAGATATAGAGAGATATTCATAGACTCTCATTAATGAGATAGCTTCTCATCTTTTTGTATAAATAGGGAAGTTTTCTCCTATCAAGGGGGATTAAAAAAGGAGGAAAATAAGAGAAAGAATTATAGAATGTTTTGTAACAAGTCTTGAGATGGACTGAGATATAAAGTGAAGAGTTATTGATGTAATGAGATTAGGAGTGTAGAACAATGTAAACTTTGAAACGAGAACTCTGGCCAAAAAACCCCGAAAAAAACATCAAAAACAATGCTAAAAACGAAAAGTGTGTATACTAGAACGATGTTTTTATTTTTTAGGCGTCAATTTTGAACATGTTTTAAAAATGACAGTGACTATGAAATTTTCATGCGAAATATAGCTTCAAAATGAAAGTGATGATACTGGAACAATGATTTTTTTTTTTAGGGTCAATTTTCAAAATTTTAAAAAATGCTAGTAAAACAAAAAAAAATTGTGTCAAACAAAGTTGTTTATGAGGAAAAAAACACATTAATGTTTTTGGTAGAATATAAATTTTCTTTCCTAAGTATAAATTCAACATGTTTTCAACCATAACATGCTAGATACAAAAGAAATTGAAAATTTTCAACTAGAAAATTAAAAAACCATGACATTATGAACAAATTACATCACTAAATGAATTCAAAAGTCATTATTTGTATATTAAATAAAACATACATTATATCTCTAATTTAATATTGCATTGTAGATATTTTAAACAATCAAATTTATCATAATTAAGACATATAATCCAACAACATAAAAATGCCTCATAACTTCTCATTTAACACCATATGGAAAACATTAATTTTATTTGAAAATACGATGCATACATCAGTTATATAAACTGTCTTAAACAATTATTCAAAATCACTCATATTTTCTTGCACACCATCAGAATCCACATCTTCGGATGAGTGACTGGATGCTGACGAAGATGTTTAATATTCTTCTCTTTAATCAACTAGTGCCCCATCTGAGTCCACATGCATGCTTAACATTTCAGGTTTCAAAATTCTTCTAGATCTACGACTGGTTTCAGCAGACTCCCATGTCAACACTGTTCCTTCTGGTAACAACCTTTTCAGAATCTCTATCGTATTGAAGTGAAGAATTCCTCTCTTTGTTAAATTGAAGTCATAAACAAGTATGTCAACATCCTCCAATTCTAATATGTCTGTGCGGCGGCGATTTATATTTGTACCCTTTCTTTTTCTCTTTCCGCCATTTTTTTGTCAACTACCATCTCTAGCTTATACACACCATTGAATGGGTGTG
>APFE030451587.1:18469-31867 GCA_000404065.3 Pinus taeda | reverse complement strand
AACGTAATGTACATAAAAAATTTAAAGTGCCAAAAACTATGCTCTAAAAAAAACATATGTGTTCTGCATCACCCCTTTTCAAAATCATGTCACTTTTTTGCTATCTCTACGAAACGGGTAACAATATTAGTTCTCGTTTCAAAGTTTACACTGTTGTAGATTTTCATTGTGTAAAATTGTCAGTTTATCAATAAAGAAGGTTATTTTCTATTATTGAGTTTTAGAATGTGAGTTTTGCGAGTTGGAATGTTATTGGACAATGGAAGGGCCCCCATCAACCATGTGCATCCATTTGTAAATTTGTAATATTAATTAATTTGTTTTACTTTGATTCTGCAAATAGTTTAGCTTTCTATTGCAAATGTTATTTTATTTTTCAAATGTAGACTTACCTCATTGTGTAATTTTATGTTTCCTAAGAGCATCTCAAGAAAGTAGTGTTTTATCTATTTTCTAAAATTGGATTGCTTGAAGCATTAGAGCATACAGTGACTTAGTTTTCTTTCACATGTCTTTACAATGCTTTCTTAGATTCAGCTTTACATTCACTGTTTAACCCTATGTTTTCCAAAGAGCTTCTCAAGAAGGTAGCATTCAGCTATTTTCCAATATTGGTTCCTTGAGGCATTAAGAATAAACAATGATTTAGTTTCTTTCCTTATCCTTTTTTCATTCTTTTTAGATTAAGTTTTCATCTGTTGTGTAATCTCATGATCAACAAGTCCAAGAAGGTAGTTCTTCCAATTTGGGTTGCCTAAGAGGCATTAGATCACATACTCGCCGCAAGTTTTCCTTTCCATGCTTTTATGATGATTTCTTATATCACATCTAATGTATACTCAATTGCTTAAGTCATTTCAAGAAGATTATTTCGACATCTTCCTATATTGAATGTTCACAATAGTATTTGAGCATGTAGTAGATCATAGTTGTTTTTATATTGCTTTTAGAGAATAGGATTAGTTTTATTTTTTATCAAGAGTTTTCAAGGATAGGATAGGAAGTGATTTCATTTTCATCTTATCAATGAATACAATTGTATCTATAATAATGCTCTGTTTTCCATGTTTTTGATTTGATTTTACGCAAATTAAGTTAGTTGAAATACATTTCCTTTTCTTCCTTATTAGAAATTAGTTTTTATATTAAACATCCATTAGACTTAGTTGACCATTGACACTTAACATCCATTAAAATCATTAGGCATAAAAGACAAAAACCTCAAAACAATACAAAAACATACTCAACAGAGTAAGAAACAAGGTTAACTAAGCACATATTGTGCACCACACTTCATCAGTTTACTAACCCTGGTCGATAATTTATGTTAGCAATTTAAGTTATTAAATTGATTAAACAATATCCTCAGCCTCTGAGTGGGGATTTTTTTACCATTTTAATATTTTGAGCACAATATATGGTTCGCAGGGCCCTAGACATAATCAAGGGATGAAACATGGGCGTTAAGCCCTAAAGAAGGCTTGTAGGCATCCATGAACAATAATAACATCTCAAACCACCACAAGTGACCTCTTGATGGTATTTTAGTTACCCAAGAAAATTAAAAATGCTTTAGGGCCTTTTACAAGGTGTATGTTCCCTACTAAGAGCCATTGGGACTTAGATAAACTCAACCAACATACACCAATCATCAAAGTTACCCCCATATACCACTCATAGGTAAATATTTCCATATATAAGGCTTGTGTGGTGGTTTAGCATGCCATGCTTACTCTATGAGATATAAATAAATTTTTTAGGGCTATGTCCTTGGCTTTTGGTATTGAAAAAATCCCTTGTGTTGAGAGTTTTAATTGATCCATTAATATTCCAATATTTATATGTCAATTCAAGCTCGTAAACACGAGCTGCATTGTACTTCTTGATTCAGTTTATAGGTCAGAGTTTTAATGTTTCATTTATAATGATCAGCTAAGTAATGGAACACACAAATGCTCATAAACACACAACTTCAAGAAAGGAAATCAATCCATCTTACTAACACAAGCGGAATCAATGATCAAATTCAACTTAAAGACTTGAAATCTCTATAAACTTAACCTATTATGTTCTTGGACCGGAATCTTGACTCAAGTGAAGGCCTAATTCTTTACCAAATATTCTACTTTGACAAACTATGAAAGCAAATTCCTAATTAAATAGACTCCACACATCAACTCAACAGTTTAAAGTTACATTCGAAATCTAAACCCTAATTCTATTTTTAAGAATGAAAAGAAAAATAAGACAACTATGAATTGCTATAAGACACAAAAAACTGTACTTGAGAGGTTATGCTACAGTTTCATTTAACATAAATCAAATATCAAACTAAGCTCAAGCAAACCTACTTAAGACTTTATCAAACCAACACTCTGTCTTCTTAATGAAAAAGGTAAATCACACTGTTGAATGCAACCTTAACTACTTCGAAATCTAACAAGCACACATTGTACTAAGGCAATGCTAATAGAAATTACGTCAAGCTAGAAACTAGATTTCAACCCATAATGCTAATGAAATTCACACTTAACTATTCAATCAAATCACAACTAGCTGATCAAAATCAAACTTAAATCAATTGTTCAAGAATGAATTTAAATCAAAATGCAGGAATTAACTAAAACAAACATAAATATTACCTACGCATATGATTACAGAAGCTAGATCCGGATTATGGTGGGCCCTTGCCACACCTAGAGTCAACTTGGAAGCTTACAGGAAAGAACTAAATTTCAATGCATTCAATTCAGAGACTCAATGAGTTCATTATTGATTCGAAATCGAATCAGTGACTCGCCATGTTGAATCACAGAACTAAGCTTAATTATTTAATAACAATGTTTACAATCTTCAAGTTTGATAGAAAAATGAAATGGCATTTATCCTCCTCCAAACTCATTACATTACATAAGCCTTTATAGGCATAGTTACATACATACAATAGAAAAAGAGTTTTGTTCATGGCAATCATTGAAATCAAACTAATATTGAGATCCTACGATTTGTTCACAATTAGCCTTTTGCTTTACATAAGATAACTGACTCTAACTATTCCTATCTATAGCATAACTGTGCAATAATTTGGAATTTTTCATCATAATAATCAACCAAAACGGTTCAGCGAAAACTGTTCAGAAACGGACCCGAATTGACTCAACACGTACATGTTCGACATGGTTAAATTTGCATTGGAATATTCCCTTGACCGTAAATCCTTCACGAAGGAAAATATTCCGAAATAGTTTATGGGTTGTATGAAACATGGTGCTTTGAACAAAACCTGTGTCTTGGAATTTCAATATTCTGCCCCATTTTATCACAAAATCCATTTTTTCATCTACAACAATTTCGTACTCAACTACCCAATAACTAGTTAAAATTGACTTGTGGAGACTTCTGGCAATAGAATGCTTCGACAAATGAACTTGATGAAACCATCATTAGTAAATCATGAATAAATAATCTCTAACCATAGAAAAGAAAATAAAACTAATGATAATCACCCACGAGGCATAAGATATGATTTGGCAATAAATGATGGAATTATGACGTGAAAGGAGTATACTGGTGTCAAAATTTAGGTTATAAATGGCAGTTTTGTATGGTGGAAAAATGGGCATATTCAAGGCCCAACACCTTGTTATGGTCCAACCCTAACCCTGTTAGTTAAATACTTTATTAATGTATGAAGAAATATTTACTGAATAGGGCCAACTGAATAATTAGTTAGTTTTCATTCATTGTAAAAATGGTTCTATTTATTACTAAAAGCCCAAATTAGTTGGTTGGCCTTCATTATAAGGATCCCATAGGTATTAAGAGTTTCTATGGATATCTATATATATATATATATATAGTAGAAGGTTATGTAATTTTTTGTCAAGAATTGTTATTATATTTGGAGTACTACTCTTAGAGGTTTCCCCCTGGAAGAGACAAGTGAACATGGCACTCTATTTTCTAATATCAAAAATATATTTCATAGGATTTATCTCTCTTATTTATTACGTTCAATGGTTTTACATTACATTTCATGTGAATTACACTACATTATATTTCATGTGGTATCATAGCCCATTCTTGGGCATGAAGTCAAAGATTATTATTATTATTTTGCTAATTGTTTATGGAAAAATGAGGAAGACAATAGTCAAGTGAATTTATAGAAACTTTTTTTTGTAGAATTTGAAGAATATTCTTGAAAAAACCCCAATTAAAAAAAGTTGTCTAAATTGGAGTTCAAGAAATGAAGTTATCAACAATTCAAAATTGGTAATTTTTATGTTTTTAAAAACCCAATAGGGTCATGAATTTTGTAGATTGAACATATTTTAGTAGAGAGCACATATTTCATTGAAACTAGTGTTGTTAAATCCATAGAGGTTGTGGCATTTCATAAATATAGTCATAATAGATAATTGGGGAAGTATAATAGCAGTTGTGATTATTTTACATTTTTGATCTCAAGCCCTACCTTGCACAATTTATTTTCTAATGATTGTAAGAGATTTTTCTAGGGCTAGCAAGCTCATTTTTAACATTTTTTAGATGCACGTTCCAATGACCTTAAATAAGACAATGATATGTCATTGAATACATAAAATTGTGGTCAAGGAAGAAAAGATGCATGGACTACACATGGTTTCACCTAGTTGAAAACCCTTGCAACCCCTAGTAGTATCACTTCAATTAGTAACTGTATACAAAATATCACTTCCACATACCTTGGGGTATATAGGAAGTCCCCTAGGTATCCTAGAAACAAGATTTAGATAAGATAATCAACTTTATTGTTTCTATATTACATAAAAAACAACATTTTGGGAGACCATTCTCTAGTACCTATGTCATTGAGTTGTATAGCTAAGGGAATGCTTGAGCCTCCTCAGTTAGTGACTTGAAATATTTGGTTGATACCTACTATTGGACTCCACACATATATTTGAGCTATAGAACATGACACTCCCTTGTCCTTAGAGCTTAGTGAAATTTTCTAGTGAGCTCACCCATAAAGGAGAGTTCCTATAAACATCCTCATACTTCACTAGACAACATGAACACCTGCTCCACTTCAAAAAAATGAACAACTTGGAAAACTAGTTTAGGAATTTGGAGGATAATATTGAGAAGAAACTAGAGAAATTTGGTAAGTTGTTGATTTATAATATGACCATGATGTTGTCAAAGAGGTTGGCTCAAGACATACTAGCATAATCACATGAGATTGCACAACACATTGAGACGCACTAAAAATACTCTTCAAGTCCCTACATTAATATACCAATGGATAAAACATATATGACCATTCTCCTAACATACAATTGAACAATTATGATGGGTTTGACCCATCAGGATGGGTCACTCAGATGGAATATTACTTCACCCTCTAGGGTATTACTAATGACACGATGAATAGGTCGGTGTTCTAATACTTAGATCCAAAATTATGGAAATAATGGGTATGGAATAAATAAAAGCCTATTTAGGATAGAATTTCCTAGAGTCAGTTTGTTAAATATGTCCATATGTGTTTTGAGAGAGATACTCATTATTTGGGGTGACTTACCAAGTTACACCAAACATGCTTGGTCATTGACTTTAGGGTATCCTTTGAGAAATTAGCCATCTATGTAGAGAGATTAATAGATTAATTATATAAAGAATGTTTCAATGTTTCAATAGTGGTATCAAGGAGGTGATTCAAGCACAAGTTAGAATGCAATTTCCTACTACATGGTTAGAAGAAACCAAGAGGACCCTAGAAGTCAATATGTTGATTAATGCGCAAATAAAAAAACTAATATTTTGTAACATACCCCCTACTATCCCTAGCCCTTACTAAGGGTAGAAGGAGGAAATTACTCTGATGACCCAATCACAAAGTCCAGTTATGGAAACGAGGTCTAAATTTTCTGACTTCCTCAAAGCTTAAAACATATGACATTGTTACATTCATCTTATTGAGACGTTTCCAACGATATAAAATTTGTTCCAATTTGACTCTGAGATCAAAATATATAGCCATTCAAATATTGGCCCATTCAATAATTCCATGTTTTCGTGACCTTCCATGTGGTGCCCATGTGGTTATCCACACCATCACCACCTCATCACTACCCGGTATGACCCCAACTGCTAACTTGATCATATTATATCATGTATTATCCCTGTTCCATGGCTTGCTAGGCCCACATAATATAAATATAAATAGATAAATAAATAGAGATATATATCTATCTATACACACACACGCACACACACACACATAGGATATGTGGGCACAAGCCCCTCAATGACCACGCCACTTAGGAATAAAGTCTTGGTGGTATCCCATGCAATCTATTGTTGAAACATATGGGGAAAACATAAAGGGTTTATGTGGAGCAACCACGTGGCCACCCACTTCCTCAACTTATTTCTACCCAACTGTGTGGTCATGCTCCATTACGCCTATGCAGATGGTCCCCATCACTCATACCTTTACACCATATGAACCCCAACCCTTCCAACCACGGGCCATTGATCAATGGTTGGAAGTTATAAATTAGACAAAGAATATTTATTTGGTTCCATGATTATAATGGACATTAGCATCAATTTGTCACCCGAAGGATCTAATAGCTAAGATCATCCCCATCCAATGACTAATATCATCTCCGGGTCCCAACGTGTTCACTTGTTAATGGACCTTATTCAACCTAATCTTAGTTCCACTACCTCTTCAAGGTTCCACCTCCTTTATAATCGTGCAGTTCGACCCCACCAATGCCACCTCACCCTAGGGATTAAATAATGATAGGATTGCACCCAAATCCACAAGAAATTGTCAGGGACAAGGCATTGGGGTGACATTAATGACCCTTTCCACGGGGGTGACATCAGCCTCCATGTGGCTCCACTCTAAATATGCCATGTGTCACTCATTTTTTGGCCACATGGCCCTAAAAAGATCCCGCATTTCACTAACACGTGTCTTGCCCCTCAGATTTCCACATGGCTCTGAGGCCACATCACTTGCCATGTTGGTCATGGGTCCCACTAGTCCTCCACTACAGCGTAAAAATGCATCTTCATATTATATGTAATTTGGGGGTCCTCCATCTCAATGCATCAAACGCTTAAAAAATGACCCCAACCCATCACATCATCTCGATGTTTCAATCCCAATGGGTTTTTCCCCACCTCCCATCAAAATGTCTAAGGTATAAAACCTCCAAGACACGTGGATGGATCTAATACCTTACAACATTTGATGATTATGATCTCACTAACTTACACCCTTGATCATGGCTTTGATTCACATGGTAGTAATGAGACTTAACACCATTCCTCCCAAGAGAGATAAGGGTTATTACCCCACACACACACACAAACACAAATTCATATATATATAAAGACATGTAAACATGTGTTTATCTATGTGGCCAAGATCGACTTATGTTTACATGTGTATGTATAATCTAATATATTATAATATATAATATTATATATTATATATATATATATATATATATATCTATATATATATATTATATTAATATATATAACATAGGCCAGTCCTAGCCACTAGATACACACATATTAAACATGTGGTATATCTATGTGGCCATGATGGACTTATGTTTACATATATGTATTTATGTGGCAATGATCGGACAATGTTATAGAGATGTTCCCATCTCATCGTACACAAAATTTAAGTCAAATTCCAAGATTAAGATAAACACATAGAATAACCTCATTCCTGAAAAATATATTCTAGGCACTTGCAATACATTTCCATGCTAGATTGACATCCCTGGTCATTAACTTGAGAAAATTAGAATCCTTATGTGAGCATATAATAATCAATACATGAAAACATAAGAAAACATAGGTATGTCAATCCTTCAGGAAAGAACCATTCCTCATCCATTGCACAAAGCTTGGCATTATACAAGATTTCGTTTTCCTTAACATATTACATGTATTAAACCAACACATTAACCCATATCCACACAGGAATTATCACCTCAGTTACATGATAATTTAACCATTCCTAATTAGCTACAAAGAGGATTAGCAATACACCCTTATATAGGACTCCTCAATATAACATAGACACTAAGCAAGTGCAGGAACTCAATCCATTCCTCATACTTTACACAAGGAGTCAACATTGCCACTCTTACAGGAAACAAAACATTCTATGCATTCAATAAAATTTAAATGGCACATTAAACATTTATGTAACATTCTCTGACATATAAATAATACTAAATACTTTTCTTCTTATGAAGGATATGGCAATTGAGATTGGGACTTCAACTCTCCACTCAACCTTAGACACATTGCATCCAAGCCTTTCTTGCAGTATTCATCCCCGAGCCAAATTATAGAGCTTGAGGATGAGTGCTTAAGGGATTAAACCAATTCTACCAGTTGAAATAGGAACTCCAAAAGACCATCCACTTCCACCCACCAAATACTTAGTGCAGTCAGTTTCTCACATGGAATCCAAAGGTCCACCACCTCCACCCTTCATCTATCTCAATAAGAATTGTATCTCCGCCACCACAGACTGAAATAGGGAATCCAGAGGCCCACCACATCCACCCTAAAATCAACAAGGGAATCCAGAGTTCCACCACCTCCACCCTCAAATCAACAAGGGAATCTAGAGGCTATACTTCCACCCTCAAATCAACAATGGAATACAGAGGCTATACCTCCACCCTCAAATCAATAAGGGAACTGATAGGCTATATCGCCACCCTCAAATTAGCAAGGGAATCCAAATGCTATACCTCCACCTTCAAATCAACAAGGGAATCTAGAGGCTATACCTCAACCCTCAAATCAACAAGGGAATCCAAATCTCGTCGTAACAACCAAGTAAACAAGAAGAGAAGTCTAGTGATCTCCCCTTAATAGGAATCCAAGGAACATGCATCCACCCATGCTGGTAATGGAATCTAGAGAAAATCATCTCCATCCTTCAATATTATAGGGAATCAAGGGACCACTTCCCTAACCTAGTAGATATTCTTTTCTCCTCCCAATGCTTCACTGAATGTAACACACTCCCAATAAATTGTTTTTATGAAGTGGTTCCACCCAATTCTAGGAATCCAAAACCCATTGCAAAACCAAGAAAACAAGAAGAAGGGAGCTAAAGAACTCTCCTTAATAGGAATCCAAGGAACAAGCCTCCACCCATGCTAGGAAGGGAATGCAAATAAAACCATCTCCAGCCTCCAGTATTATAGGGAAACTAGAGACTATTTCCCTCATCTAAGAGATATTCTTCCACCTCCCAATGCTCAACCAAATATTTTCTCTACTACTTGCATTCTGATAATAACATAGAACTTTCTTCTCTTTCTTCCTTCTTGCGCTTGGATTTTCTTCCTCTATAAAGCAACTATCCCTTCTGCAATCCTATCCTTGAGAGTTTTCTTTTCATTATCCATAAGAAGTTCCCTTCTTTCATTATCCCCTAATGAGTGACAAAAGAAAATGTCCGTCAAGAATGTTCTCTTTTCCCATGCATGTTGCAAATCATTTAGGTTGCATGGGTAGACATTCTTTGTTGCTTGTCCTACCAATTTGGGCATGGTGGTTTTGTCTTCACATGGTCGTGGGGATGCATTGTGACAACTCCCCTTTCCACTTCATATTTATTGACTTCAGGCTGTTATTCCTTCCTACATAGTCCAACACCATTGATTTTTGTCCTTTCTGTTGATTTTTCCATAGCAATTCAGCTACATGTTTATGTCTAAAATCACGATCATAAACACACTAAAATACCTTGACACTACTACTTTTCACATTGGAATAACATACAACAGTGAATCAACTAGTGTGCATGGAAATTTTTAACTTTTAACCCACTACATGTTATATTAAAAACGTTAATGCAACAGTGTTAGGGCCCCTGTACGAGGGATCATGTCCCTTACATACAACCCTAATACAAGGACACAACTAGGGCTTGGTGTTAAAAAATATGACCACAAATATTCCCTGAAAAGGATACACTTGACCTAATTTTTGATGTATCACTCCACAACCCTTTCAATCCATGTACCTTGAACACTTATGGTAGGTACTTTTCCTCCCCTTTTGTTGATCACTGCAACATCTTCAACCCCATAATGCTTACATATCTAACTACTCAATTTTCCACTATCAACCCTCTTATTGCTCCAAGAGAGCTTGAACATAGGCTCACTAATATTGCCATAAACAATGTCCTCTCTTGATCCAAAGGGTCACTTTTTAGGGTATTTACAAGATGCCCTCTTATCAGTGAAATGTATCCTTGCATTCACTGAACTAGGGCACACCAATTATCCTCCTAATGGCCCATTGGCTGATCTAATGAAATTTGTACATGAGGACTCCATGGGCTTACCTTACAGAGTGACAAATTTGCTCCTTTGTCCCACATCCTAGGGAATCATCAACAATCCACTAATATTCTCCTTGGATTCTCTAAGAGGCAATCCTTAGGGCATCCAAAAATGCTGACACAAATTCCACAAGTTGATTAACCTTAGGGCACAAATACACAACCCTCACACTTGTAATTTGCTCCTCAAATTTCATGGATCTGTGGCTTCTCAACAAACCCACTTAACAATAATTTTCTACTTCAAACTTACTATACTTAGGGCTCCATGGACTATCCTCACACCAGTGACAAGTCAAATTATTGTACCGCTATACTGAGGGCTCCAAACTATTTTCCTATTTTCCGTGTAAGACATACTTCTTCCACGTTACATCCAACACTCTTTTCCGTGAAACTACCCTCACTCTTCACTTCATGCCAAACTCTACTTTTGTCCCATAACGACTCATCCTTCTCATTGGAAAATGAGGTTAGGTTTGCAATCATTTTCGGTCTGCATTCTCCTATGTTGCGTCATATCTTAAGGTAAATCTAGCCTCTAATCCACATATACACATGCCCCATTTGAGCCTCCTTGACCAACCAATCAGGGCCTCAATCCTCCTCCCACAAAAATAATAGAACTCAACCCTTAGATGTACAATATAATGAGGCTTATAGACCTCCTTTAGATACATTCCATCACTTCCCTCATGAGCTAAACTAGAGTGAAATTTCTAAACTTCTGATCAGATTTCAACGTGGCTAGATATGCACTGAATTGACCCTATCTAGGGCATGAACCACAAGACCTCCCAACATACTTTCATAATGGAAGAATTATCATAGAGGAATATTTCCTCCTTCTGGGCTAACTTGACCATCCACACACATAAGATTAAACCATCACAAGCTCATAACTCGAACCTCCTTCAAGTATGCGACTAACTAATGTATTACACACTTCCTTTCTTAGGAAAATTCTTTTGAGAGATTGTGACTAGGATGTAATCAAATGAACTCCATCCCCTTTTTTTTATAACATTCTATGATAGTAATAACATGCCCCCAATGGTCATTACACAAACCCTAGCCAACTTGGATTTTCTTCATGAAATCCCAACTAACAATAGGAAATTATTTTCTCTCATTTAATTAAAACTCTCCATGGTTGTCTTAATTCCCCTTATCTCCTTTAAGGGTTCTCCACTTGCAACAATTAATAAACCTTCAAAATATCCACTTGGTTTCACACCCACAAATTTGGGAGAAAAATCCATTTCTTGGGTAATTCTCCCACAAAACCATTTGTGAGACAACTTCTCACAAACCCAACACCTAAGGTTGTGGAGTACTTCCCAAGCTACACAATCAACACTTTTTTCCTTGTGAATTTATCCAAGGTAGGCATGGTTCCTCTGTCGTCTTTTCCAACTCCATTGATTGATATGCTCAATCCAAATTAAAGCATATCGACCAACCATTAATGGATGCAATAAACAAGTAAAGCTTCCTTCAAATCCCAAGAAACCTCCTTCATCAAACTCTAGAATCCATGTCCCAATTCTTAGGACTTTTAATTTATAATCAAAATATAAGAAATATTTACAATGAAGGGGAATTATCCGAAGTTTGTCATAGTTTCAATCCTCAAACTTGTTCTCCCCAAGGTAAGTGTTAAATCTGCTATATAACATTGATTCTCTAAAGTTCGAAGGTGAACTTGGTCCTTGGTCATGCTCAAAGAAGGCCTATAATGGTTGTTCTCACCTTTTCCTCTAACCCGCACATCCTCCCTTCATCTCCATTTCCCATTCTTTTCTGGTAAAAACCATTTAAAAACCCCTTTTTCTTGAGCCCCAAGCGCTAACACCCACAACCCCATGAAACTGCGCCCATATGACTTGGTGCCCTTATGAAATCATCGCCTTCAACCACAGCCGTCAATCTCCGTCCATCGATCTAAAGATTCCTTGTCGCGCCCGATAGAAAACCAACATTATTAAATCCCCACCATTCGATCATCTCTGCCGCAATCAGACGACATTCACTCTCCCCGCATCCACGAAGTGGCGGAATGTTAACGCGCGATGGAGAGTGGTTTTCCTTTCTCCTCTTCCACCATGAGTCATGCACTGAATGGGATCACACGCCCTTGCCCTTTTATCGCCCGATGATCAAAGGCAGTGCGATCAATACCACTTACTGCTCAAACCTATGTTCTTGCCCAATAACCTCCATGCACCTTCTCCGCCCAACCGTCGTTGGATCTGTCCACTCGAAATCCAATGGCCCACACTCGCTCTACTCCCATCTCTCCCAATACCCTCCGCCAAGCCATTTCCACCATCTATCCTCTCGATCCGACAGCTGATCTTCCTCCTTCATCCAACCATCCATCTGCCATACATTCCACATCCCTTGACTATTCTATGCACCCGAAGGACGAAGGTGACCTGTCTTCCAGTACCATTTGTAGTTGCTCCTCAACCACCATATTTAACAAACAATATGGTCGAGGAGGAAAAGGGCAGAGCACGAATAGATAACTGCATTTAACAGTTATGGGGCCTCATTTATACAAGAACTCCAGCTGCCGAAGAGGATAGCAAAGCGTAGGAAAAGATCAGATTCATCCACCAAAGCAAGAAAACACACTCAGATGGCTCCATCAGGAAACTAAATGTAGTTGGTGGTCAATTATGACCCCTCCATACCTAAAATGGCCAAGTCCCTTTGTAATGAAACTCTATATATACCCAGAATGTTATGTACCTAGGGGGGGTAATATGGGGTACCGAGGGAGGTACCCAAGGTAATAATGTAATAATGGGATGGACCATAGTAATAAATAAGGTGGTTAACCTGTGTCATGTAAGGGACCACAAGTAGTTAATAATAATGTAATGGGCCCATGGTATTAGTTGATGGTATGAGTAAACCATGGTATTGATGCATGGTATTGTATGTATGAGGCCTATATAGAGGCTAGAGACTCCACATGGAGGGATATGAAG